>JACCGJ010011688.1:0-101488 GCA_013407085.1 Atriophallophorus winterbourni | reverse complement strand
TTTATCTTACAAAAACGCTGGATGGTGTTAAGTTTCATTTTTTAGTATTCGGTAGATTTCTGCATGATTCTGTGGCACAAGCTTGCGTCCAACAAGTCCGTAAAGTGATTAGTTTGCGGGACAGGTGTGAACATCTGTTCGGACGAATTCATGCCACGAAGTTGGTGCCATGTGACTTATTAAACTGTGACCATATGCATCGAGTGTTTTTGTGGTATAAAGTTGTTATTTTCTTTCCAACGCATCCTGATTCAAGTTCCAACGCTCAGCGAATTTCTGTTTATTTGGCATAGAATGCGTAATAGATGAAGAAGGTCACAAGGCGTTTTTTGTCGTATTCAATTTTCGTGCTTAGTTGCACTCAAGTTTATTGATTAATCGTAGATGAATTACACGCTGTCTCCATTTAATGACCGAAAACAACGACAAACCGGTTTTATGTTAATGTAAGGAGGTTTAAGTCGCAACACTAAGTTAGTTTCAGAATCGAACGCAAATGAGTATCTTTGTTCATGACCATGGGTTTAACCACATCAACATGTATGCGGGCATGTGTGACTGAACAGGTTAGCCGTGCCAACCTCATTCAACCTTGGCTAACAAACTCACCTTGTTTACGTGTACTTACTTTTACTTTTGTGCGACCATATCCTTCTGGAGGATGAGTCGGCTTCAATGAAGATTCTTGGGAATTTGGGTACATAGCGGTTTCCACAGCACTACTCGGCGTTCGAGTCAGCTTCTCTAGCCTTTGCACAACCAAGTGCAACCTGCAAGGCAGCAGGGAGTTGCCAAAAAGAGGTGGTGTGCACCAACTAACCGTCTGCCAGACTCTGTTCCAGATTTTTCCTCAGGGTTTTCTCCCGAAGCCATTCCCGTGATCGGGTATCCCGCAAGGCAGCGGAGGTTTAAAATCGGTTTTTCTTCCCTTAGATAAAATGCCCTCCCAGGCTAACGAGCTACATCTGCTCGAAGCAAACTGGTTTTCAGGCGCCAGTCACTCGCCATCGCCCCTTCTCATGTTGGTAGAAGCAGTTCCACCGGGCTCGGGGAGCCACTCGTGCAGGCCAGAAGCTGGACTTGTTTGTCAGAGGCTATTTGAGACGCATGCTATATGGGAGCATTTTATAAACAGTGGGAGCTTATTCCCACTGCCACCCCTGGCTATGACAAACTTTGGAACCATGTTTACCATACCTCGAATGTTTCATGCCATACGGATACTGATCGTACGTTCACAAACTGATGATCCCTAACTGCAAGAAATCGGTTGAGGGTAGTGTGTGATGGAAACGCATTAAAATGCGTATGTTTATTCATGACCATGTGTTTAACTTCATCTACGAGTGCGTGAGGTACATGTGATTGAGCAGATTGGCCGTGCGATCCTTATCCATCAGTAGCTTACAAGCTCAACTTATTTGTTGTCGGATTTGTTTAGCGAAGGTAGAATTTTACCCATTACACTTCCTAACATTATTTATCAGGTAAAGACTTCGCTATTAATTATCCGAGGTATGAAGGAAGCTGTGCTATTAAAAGATTTTTGAACAGTTGTACAAACGTGTACAAATTTTATGGTATTCACTTCCTTTAGACGATGGGTTTCTTACAGTGTTTGCCATGTATAGCGACCATCACTTGATTAATAGAATATTAGTTGCTTTTCCCGTTGTGGATTTCGAATCTTGACGTCCTTGCTCCAGGATTTTATCTGTTCAATCGCATAGGATCGTGGCATACTCTGCTGATGGCTTTCATATGAAAATGATCTCGTTGTGAACAATAGTTTGGCATTGGTTTAGGACTGATCGTTGTTGTATAAGGCTCGTACAACCAACTTGTTCAACCACATGTACCCAAACATATTTTGATAAACGTTAAACCCGTGATCATAAACCGAAATTTCATTTGCATGCAAGCAATCTTTATGACTCATTTTGAGTTGTTAGCATTCTACTCCCCAAATGTTCTTGATTTTACTACTCAGAAACCTAGAGCAAGCCTGGTATTTCCAGCCAAGTATATGTATGAGGTTGTTCAGAAACATGATAAGGATTTAGCGAAACGATTATGTATGAGCCCACCAGCCTGATGCCAGAGTTGTTGCGCAATCACAGACCGAACTTTGGCTAAGAGACGTCACATTGTTCTGGCTTAGACAAATATAATACAATTAATCTTTCATTTTTAGAATATCCCACTGAAAAAATCAAGCAAGTGATTCAGTTCAGGCCCACGTGGCTAGACACTCCAGGTTTACTATTGGCTGCCAATTTGCAAGGTCAATTTTTGTCTTGTATTCAGTGTCGTCATTCTCCGATTATTCATTGTCATGTTTCAGGGTATTGTCTGATCGTGTAGTGGTCATTTCTCTTTTGTCTCTAACAAACAGTTGTTATACTATTTATATTTATTTACTATTCATTTATATTGTTAACTTTGTTCTAATTATCTTCCTCTATATTTTTTGAGATTACAATTCTCAAATTAGTAATTAACGCTTAATGTTGTCAAATAAAAAGAAATGGAATGGTGATTTTCTTCCGTTTGGTTTTATTTACAGTAAAATCTGCAAAACCGCAATGCCTACTTTGTAATATTGCCTTCTCAAATGTAAATTTAAGCCATCGAAATTGAGAGAACACATCAACAACCGGCCTGGTACAGCAGCTTATTTAGGTCATGATGCTTAATCATTTAAAGCAGAAAAGTATCCGCTTTGATTCATAAAGAATCCTACCAAAACTAGTTTTTACTTCTTCTATTTACAGCCACTACTGATGACTAAATACCAAGTAGTTTATAAAGTTGCCAAATTTAAGAAAACCCTTACAATTGCAGAACAGGTGATAAAGCCATGTGTATTGGAAATGGCAGAAACAGTACATGTACTAAAAGTTGCGTGAGAACATTTAAAAATATTTAAGGATAAGGAGCATTAAAAAGCTTGGGAACCACTTGTCTAACTTGTGAAATTAGTCTAAATTTTTTTCCGTTTTTCCAAAATAACTGTTGCTATTAAAAGCCGTATATAAACATCTAAAATTTCTTGTTACTTGCATTATGAAGTCTGTTTGGAGTTTAGTTGTGTCATTTACTATAATATGTCCGTCAGCTTTCTGTTTTTGACAACAGTTGACTACATAGGATAGCTCGCATTTGGTTGCAGCATTGCGTTACAAATATAGATGTCTGCAAGCGGGTGTTAGGACCAGGTGGCCACTGACTGAGAGAAATGCTGATGCTTGGTTGGTTATTCACAGAGCCTAGGAGAAGCGACCGGGTGGCCAGTGCATGAAGTGGTGCGTTGGGATGAAGAAACCCCCCGTAGTGCTAGGATCAGTTGGGCGTATTCATTTGCCTGGGTGGGGTTTAAAAGCTCCACTAAATAGTCGGCTGAAAACTTTACGAGATATGGCTGCAAACCGAAGTCAGTGGCGGCACTGTATTTTATTAGGTGTGTCATAATTTTTTTAATCCGGTATTATTTGATAGGGAAAAAACAAAAACAAAACAAAAAATCGCAATCAGTGAAACTACAAAAACAAGCTGCTTTTGCACATTTGCTTTCCATATTCCGCTTGCCTGCTTTTCCATTTTCACGTGTTTGCTTATCTGCTTTTCCTGCTTCACATTGCTTGGCACTTTGTCTGGCTCCAGTTTTGTGCTTCATGATGATGATGTTGATGATGGTATACGCGAGTCACAATATAAATGTAATCGTATGGTGGCATTTTGAAACAAATAATCCCTAACTAAACAAATAGAGGTATGGGGGTAGAGAGTAGCCGGAAATGATTACGTCAGTTCATTTGAGGTCAACAATTGGCAGGTGGCGCAAATCTGTATAGTAAAAACATTACGTGCGTTACACGCACGCACATTGCGTCTCGCTTCATACATGTGGTCAACCTGTCCAACGCTAATCGCGTTCACCCACGAATCCCCCAAACAAAAGAAAAGCCGATTGGTCAAACACGTTTATTACGCAAAAGACAAACACGGTTATCTTATATAGGCAAAACAAACAATCATAACAAGAATCCTCAACGTGTCTGTCCCGGTTGTCAATTTGATCGGATTTGTCAGTCAATTTCATGCCAATCGGCACATCTCAAGCCCTCCCCACGCAGAGCTCTTTTAACCGGCATTCACTAATTGCATATTGTTCGATTGCGGCTGAAGTTGCCCATCTCACAATTACGAAGATGTCGCTCAAACAGTTCAAATGCAATCAATCCGAAACCCGAAATATTACGAGTTCCCAATGGTCGTCGTCGGTCTTCTCAGCGCTCTTTTCATTTACGTTGTGCCGGGGTGTATGGAATTCTGCATGTGCACGGATGTGCAATCGTGCAGTACTTTGTGCTTTGTGGCTAACACCGCGCTTAAATGATCGGTCAGAGGTAGTGAGCTTCATGCTGAAACAGCCTGGAGTCTCACTACCATTTCCTGTTATTTTTCTTCCTCATATCTGTCTAGGCTTGGGCAACCTGACAGTATCTTCGCCCACGTGCAGTCTCTGACTGTGCGGCACTTTGCCTGGATCAGGCTTGTGCTCTCATATCTCACCCGAAGTTAGTGAGTTGAAACTGCTCTTTCTACATCAAGCATGTGTTGGTATTTAAGCAGCATAAAACACAGGATAAAGCGGAAATCAGACATTTTATGGTAGAAAAACGAATATACTAAACAAATACCACTGGATGTTGAGGTCTGTCAAGTAAAATGCGTAATTTTCCAAGAATTAATAGGAACAACCACATACCGCATGGTTCACCAAGTATTGATGGAGCTTTGGAGCGAAAATCGCAACCGATTCCGATCGTGTAATATTTCGGGCAAGGGATTTCAAGTTGAATTAATTCTAACCGAGAAAAATTCAATACAAGTACCAATCGAGAATGTTAAATGCTTACAGCCTTTGATTGTTTGCGTGTTCGAGAAACGTACTTGGGCTATAATTAATGTTCGAGGGCGATGATTTTCAGTGTTCAAAATGTTAAATGCCAACATCAGGTCACACCGCATGCGTCAATTGATAAGATCACTTAGTTTTGATTTTGACATTCGCTCGAAATTTCGAAATATGAGACCGACTGGTTCGTACGATGATAAATCCTGGGAAATAGTTCAAAATCCTTCCTTAGCCATGTTTCCCAGCAAAATGCTGCTCTGTTCCAGTTATCCCAAAATTCATGGAGCGAATTGTGTACGAAAGGATTGTGAGTCATCTCCTAACACAATTTGTTGTTGAGAGAGCAACATGGATTCTTACTTGACAAGCCTACTGGAGACAAAGAACGACCGAATGCAGGCAGCGAACGTAGGTTGTTACGTGCATGCGTTTTAATTGGACATATAAAAGGAGTTTGATTGCATATACCATCCTATACTCCTGAGAAGCTGTAGGAGGTTGGTATTAATGGGTGCCTTCTTACCTGGATGGGAAACTTCGTGATCGCTAGGCAACAGTACTTATCGATGATGTGATCCAGACATCCAGACGAGTTTCTCTGGTAGTCCAGACGTTGATTCGCTTGAGTCGTCCTCCCAAAGCGCTACACCAAGATAAACCACGGTTGCTCATGTTAGTAGTGCAAAATGAGAAGGATTTAGAAGATGTACTTCTGTCGACATACTTGCTACGAGACGGCATGATATATACATCTCGTGTATTTGTTGATGTGCCCTAGTCGGAGCGAGCAAAATCGCCCCCGAAAGGTAATCAAAAGAAAACAAACGATTGCAATAAGCGCACCCTTATTTTCTTAAATGTACCAGATGATGCCACCGGTTCAGATACAAAGTGTAAATCCAACCACGACCTACAACTTGATTTGTCTTAATCCTTTGAGTTCCTGGAGGAACATAGGGCCTCGGCAACTTGTCTCCAGTTTGATCTGTCCATAGCAGCCAGTTTGATGTCGTTCCAGTTAAGTCCACACTTGCGGATTTCATCTTCACACGAGCGTTTCCAAGATAGTCTTGGGCGTCTCTTCCCGATTGGGTTTCATACCAGAGCATGACGCGTGATGTCATCATAAGGTTTCCGCAAGGTGTGCCCAACCCATCTCCACTTTCTTCTACTCATCTGCTGGGCGATCGGGTCCTCAGCAGCAATCTGCCACAGGTCTTGATTCCTTATCTTTTCTGGCCATTTTACCCCAATAATTCGAGGAAGGCAATTATTGTGGAATGATTGCAAGCGGCCAGAAGACTTTGCTGTCACTCGCCAGGTTTCCAATCCATAGAGTAGCACGGATTTGACGTTGCTTCTGAATATACGGAGTTTCGTGCGTTTTGATAGAACCTTCGACTCCCAAATGGGTTTCAAAGCTATATACGCGTATCTTGCTTTGCTGATTCTGGCGACTATGTCTTTGTCCGTGCCACCACTTATTGAAACAAGGCTGCCGAGGTAGACGAATTGCGTGACGTCTTTAACTGCTTTACCATTGATGGTGATTGACGGGTGTTCATCAGTTAGCACACAGAGGACTTCTGTTTTTTCGGTATTCACGCGTAGTCCTGCATATGAAGCAAAGTGTGCTAGTCTATCGGTCTTTCTCTGAAGACGTTGGGGGTCACGTGATGTCAAGCAGACATCACCAGCGTATTCCAGATCCTCCAAATGGTCGGATTCCTTCCAATCGATACCGTTCTTCTCACCTTTTACTGTCTGTTTCATTATCCAGCCTATTGCCAACAGAAAAATCATTGGGGACAACAGGCATCCCTGGCGGACGCCCGGTCTCAACTGCAAATGGATCGGTCAGTCTTCCGTTGTGAATTACCTGACAGGAGGCACCTTCATACAGCTGCTTTATGAGGTCCATGTACAGCGGTGGGACCCCATAGTGTGGCAAAAGCTTCCATATGAATTCGCGGTCCACACTGTCGAAGGCTTTTTCAAAATCTATGAAGTTGAGGCAAAGAGGCGATTGCCATTCAATGCTTTGTTCAATTATTATGCGGAGGGTCGCAATTTGGTCGATACCAGACTTTTGTTTTCTGAAGCCCGATTGCTCTGGCCGTAACATTTGATCGATAGCGTCGCGCAAACGCAGAAGGATGATGCGTGTAACTACTTTACTAGGGACTGATAGCAGCATGATACCTCGCCAGTTATCGCATAGCCTCAGATCCCCTTTCTTTGAAAGTTTGACTGAATGACCTCTCTTCCAATCATTTGGGACCCGTCTTTCTGACCAGATTTTCTACAGCAGAGGAAGTAACATATCGGCCGAGGTGTCCAAATCAGCCTTCAGAGCTTCTGGTGGAATCCCATCTGGACCTGATGCTTTGCCATTCTTCAGCGATTTTAAGGCAAAAAGGATCTCATTTCGACCGGGAGGATCGGTGTTTACGTTTAGCAAATTTGCTGCCGGTGGGATGTCAGTGACTGAAGTAGGTGCTGGTCGATTTAGGAGTTCCTTGAAATGCTCCATCCATCGCTTTCTTTGCGCCGATTCCTGACTGATAAGGTTACCTTCACCGTCCTTTAGTATTTTGCCGTAAGGTATTTTTCTTCCTGATAGGGTTCTGGTAATGTTGGAGACGGTGTTGAGGTCTCTCTTTTCTGCTGCATTTTCCGCCTCCGTTGCCAGCATTTCACAGAACCGCCTCTTGTCACTTCTGGTACTTCGTTTCACGTCTTTATTTAGGGAGCCGTATTGTACGATCAGTTGGTTTTTCTGCTTAGTGTCCTTACACCGGCTGCTGCCTTCTCGAGTTGATCAATGTCCAAGTCTCACTCGAAATCCACTCTTTGTCTTTCTTTACCCGTCTGCTAATTACGGGCTTACAAGTGTCCTGCCAACACTCTTTCAGAGCGGTCCAGTGTTCATTTATTGGGAGTTCAGGGGTTAAGTTGTTGAGCGATTCGAATCTGTTTTTCAGTGAGATTGAGAAAATCTCTCTTGTACGCTCTTCCCTTAGTTTCTGCGTGTGATACTTTACAGTAGGCCGACTGCCGGTTTCGTAGAAAGCTCTCAACTTGATTTTAATTTTGGCCATTAGAAGGTAGTGGTCTGAAGCAACATCCGCACCTCGCATTACGCGTGTATCAAGGAGACTATGTCTCCATTTTCTTGAAATCGATAGGTGATCGATTTGATTGGCAGTAACACCATCAGGTGATGTCCAGGTGGCCTTGTGGATGTTCCGGTGTTGAAAGATGCTGCCTCCGATGACCAGATCGTTGAGCGCGCAAAAATCTGCGAAAAGTTCACCGTTCTCATTCATTTCACCTAGGGCATGCGTACCCATCACAGATTCCCTCCCTGTGTTGCCTGGACCCAATTTCGCGTTCATGTCACCCATCAAAATCTTGATATCTCGCTTGGGTGTCTTGTCTAGGACAGACTGCAGACGCACGTAAAATTCTTCTTTCGACTCAAGGCTAGCATTGTTTGTGGGCGCATAACATTGAATTACCGTCACATTTCTCCCCTTGGAGTTGAATCTGGCTGTGATTATCCATGAGTCAACGGGTTCCCATCCAATGAGAGCGCATGCAGCTATTGGGGATAGCATAATGGCGACGCCTTCTGAATGACTATGGTTCTCGTCTTCATGACCTGAGTAAATAACCCGTTCCCCAGATGTCAAAACCAACATACCAGATCCATTCCATCTACTTTCACATATTCCCAGCAGTTGTATACCATACCTTTGCATTTCTTTTGCGACCTGTGCAGCCTTTCCGGTCTCATACATCGTACGGACATTCCATGTGGCAATCTTTGTTGTTGCGTTCATTGACAGAAGATTCATTTGCTGACTAGCTTTTAGGTGGGCTTTCACCAGTATGCTTCATTTTTACCTCAGATGAGGTTTCTTCTCGATTCAAGCACGGAGATGTTACTTTGGTATGACATGTTGCTTTGGTTTCAGTAGCGGTTTGAGGTTTTTACAGAGTGGGGTTGCTGACCCCGCGTCTATCCCTTCTCCTTTTGCAGACGGGCATGGGATCGTCCTAGGCGGAGTATTGTGATTGTGTAATCCGCAGGAAGCGGAGATTTGGAATCAGGGTTTCCATCTCCTAGATGGGCTGCCCTCCCAGGCAGACGAGCTCCATCTACCCGAAGCGAACTGGCTTTGGGGCGCCAGTCACCCGCCTTCGCCCCTTCTCCTGTCAGTAGAAGCAGTTCCGCCACGTGCAGGCCAGGAGTTGGGCTTCGGTTGTCAGAGGCTATTTGAGACGCACGCTGTATGGGAGTATTTTGTAGGTAGCGGGAGCTTATCATCACCACCACCACCGGCTGTGACAACCTTGGGAACCACGACCTACAACAATTGAGATTTATTAGTAATGCCATCTAAACCATCAATGTAGCGGTTACCGATACGTTCCAAATCCCGAAGTCATCGGATTACGAAGGTAATGGTCCACGACCAGTTAAAATGACACTTTTGACCACCACTATGATGAACACCGTGCTTAACAATTGGAACCAGTATCGATACCAAGTTCCACGAGAGATCAAAATTATCAGTAAACACCTGAAAACCGACTCTATCGTGGAAGTTGCCGGACCTGTTGGTACTGAGCACAGTGATGCCGGGAATCCTGCTCCGAAAAGCGGATGTCGACCGACTCTATCGGAATCGGTGATGTAATTTAACCACCATCTTTGACACGTACTCAAATTAAACGCTCTACAGCATTTTTCACTCGTGCAAGCTCCTCTTCCAGTTGCGACAGTCTACTCTCTATTGTTCTAGACACTTTTCCAACAGATGAATGTTTACTCTTGCGATGGCCATTTATATTTGAATTTCTACAGGCACGGCAGAAATAACAAACAGATGGATAGTCATTATCGTTCAATAGCCTTACACACTCATCAGTTAAATTCTCATCACATGACACGTGTTGGTGGAACCCGCAAAAAGCTGTATCAACACTTACCGGATTTAAACACGTGATGCAGAGGTCACAACGATTCAGTGTCGCCGTCGCCTGAACACTTCTCACGGTCACAGCAGGATCAATTTTTTTGAGGTTTGAGCAGTGGATCTCGTGACACGTTCGTACACGTTTGTGGGTTGCATAGGGCTTGCCGGTTGATCGATAATGGGTGTTTTGTTCGTTGAGTGATTTGACTGTGGTCGTTGGTGAGATTTCGGCATTGAACCATTAATCCGCGATAATTCGTGAACCACTGAATATAGAACATGAAATAATGTATCGAAACTTGTAGCTCAATGTGGTCTTTGCAATGATTGTAAAATCCGTTGGATAGCTGGTGCTGGGAAAAACTTTGTGCGCGTGAACAAAATGTTCTTTTCCCGTCAAACTGGCAACTTTGCTGTAAGTTGACTTGCACGATCAAAAAGTATGAAATCGGAATTCTTTAAATGGTATAAATCCGTGCAGATGCAACGAAGATATGATCAAAATTGTCAGAGCGACGAAAAATACGTCCGCACAGTAGCGTGTTGCTTGTATGATACATGATATCTGCTTTTTTGTCGCGCTCACGCTATCATCGAACAGTGCTGTGATCATTGTTAGCCGGATGACCCAGAAAAACAAACAATGCACATAGAGTTCTGTGTGTAAGGTTTGACAAAAGGTGATAAATCCCAAAGCAAAGACTGCAACGTGTTATGTTTGTTTGTTAAAAATGCATGCAGATTGCGACAAATCGCTGACCTCGGATTTGGTCGCAATTAACAATGCAGATATTTGCCCTGGTGTTTGTTACGTCTGCCAGGTTTGCCAGGCCAGATCCTCTGAAGCAAAATGTGTTGAGAAAGACGTTGAAATGGACCAGCATGGAGTGTACACTACGTAGTCTTCCGACTGTTTCAAAAGCACGAGTATCATGATAGTACTGCCCATACCTGAAGAATGCAAACAGCACGAAACCTATAGTGTGGAGTGTGTGGAAATGTATGTAAATGAGCATTTATGAGATTGAAATTAAAACACGCCTAAATCGACTAGATTCGTGTGTAATTGAATTGGCAGAACAAAATATGGTCTTCACATCAGTGACAATGTTAAGATCCGCTACCTTTTGTCATCTCCTTGGCTTATCTCTCATCAGCAATCTGTATGCAACAATGGCTTCCAAATGACCTTTTAAACTATTGTTTGAGGGCGGAGGTGTAATGCCCGATAGGGTGGGTAAGAAACAGGCAAGGCAACTTGACCAGAGCGGTATATGATTGAAGTTAAGACAGCAACTCTATTCATTTATTGCTGGTCCAAAAATATGACGGCAATGAATTTCCGCTCAGGAAGAATTATCTTGTTTGCTGCCCGGAAGTAATTTCTTGGCGAAATTTGCACCTGGTGGCCTTTGCACCCATTTTCCGGATGGCGAGGATTATCTGATAAAACTCCCAAGGTTTAACAACCGTTTCCCCGCATTTACTGATATCATGGTTCCTAAAGTATGGGCGCAATCAGCGCGAAACTGGTCGTATTGTTCCGCTTTTGATCTGCGTACAAATGCAGACATTGCAGTCCCGTAACAAATCTCACCTAGCAAAACGGATTATTTATTCCCGATAAGATCATGAGATGTAATAGGGACGGTGGTAGTGATCTCAAGTTTACCAAGTATGAGGCTGTATAGGTTGTATCGTTTCAAACACTGGAAATATGTATAGCACCACAGTATTTTGCACAATGAATATACAGGTAATTCCACCTTACAATTCTATCATTCAACCAAAATTACCAAAATCAATTTGGTTTTATTTAATAAAAGTTCCTCATGGATGAATTTGTAATCAAACGAACTCAGTTCAGCTGAAACACTTCCAATTACGACTTTCATTTCAACTCATTGAGATTCCCTTATAAACCGTCAAAATTCGTTCTAAAACAGTAATAACAACAACTTTTGTTTTGATTATATAGACGTTATTCATCCGTCGAGTTTTGTTTTCAATTAAACAACAAAACATTCCAGAATGAGTAATTCTCACACAATAGCAATTTGTATCAGATCATTTCGGTGACCCTTTTGTTATCCCAAAGCGCCTTTTTCTCAAACAACACGAAGTCAAAATGAAATTGATAAATCGAACGATATCCAGCGGAATGCGCGAATCGAGGGACGCTCTTTGTTCATCAAGGTCACTCATATAAAAACAACAAAAGTCGGTCATAATTTCATATCGTACTCACATTCACCGAAACGTATACACAACAATGAAAAGATTTCGGATGTTCAATACGGTGTGGACCATTGCTGCATGTAAGCCCAGCTTGATTGATTCCATTTTCATTTCAGGTACACTAATTTGCCAGGGTATTTACCCGAGCAAGCCTTACGTATCCGAGAAAATTGCCAGTAGACCACGCCAAGATGGAAACAGTGGCTTTACTATCGAGAATTATGTGGTAAACCAGATAAAACATGGTTACTTGGGAATCGAGTTTGAAAAAATTCAGGTTGGTTTCTGTTCACGTAAACACGATCCATGAAATACTGTTTACGTAGATTTTGTAACCCATTTTCTGATGTTCGTTATCAACTTACTGCTCTCAGATTAGAATCTAATGGTTCAAAATCGCAAAATCTGAGTCATGCCATTCTACAAAACATAAACATCAATCTCCTATCAATATTCGTTTTATGTTAAGGTGAGAAATAAAAATAGAGTTGAGAATGTTTACGTAAAAAGCGGAAATTCGATGTATAATATTTTTTCACAGCTTATTGTCAAAGTATGTTATCGCATAATAAAACCAATACTACATCAACACAAATTAACGGAATAAGATAATTGTATTAGTGGCAGCGGCCTGATAAACTACAACAGCATTAGATTGATTATAAGTTTTACGCCGTTAATAAGCTAAATTGATAAAGCTAAGTTCATTAATGTATATGCTAACTTGATGGATATTTTTATTCGCAGAAACAAAGTCTCTGACAGGCGCGTCTAAACAGCACTAAGTTTAGCAGCAGATATTTTGAAAAAGCATGCAACCATTCTATCGGTCTAAACTTGCTTTACACTTCTTCACCTTCCGTGATACCTCTGAATAATTACCTAAGAGATTGTTGAAAGCATTGCACGTACGGACAAACTCTTCAACATTTCTATGATCCAATGCTAGATATTTCGACAGTCAGAATTTTTCTAACCTTTCTTTGGTTAATTTGATGTAATTTTACCGCATTCACAGTTTGAATCATCGGGGAACACATTCTTGCTACTCTTCTACGGCGCGACTTGTCATTCTCCAAGGACATTCGTGTTCACTCGGCGTCCAGAAATTAACTCGTTTGTTCAACCAAACACATTTTCTATGCTGTTTGTATCCTACGATGTGACATATGCGAGCACTTTTGAAGGATATATTCGTGGTTGTAAGTTGCTTGAGAAAGTTTATCATACTGAATACGAATATGCATTGCTTGATATATTTTAATGATAAACTATCTCATTCGTAATTATAGTCCCACTCACAAGTAAGTCTGATTTCCAGAGTTTAATTTGATATTCGGGTGCAAAGGTTTGTTCTTTGTTCATGAGCAAATCAGCTCTAAGTTTTGTGGTCATGACTGTCGGTAGGCGTGATGAGTTTTTGAAACACTACTAAATATTATGAAATTTCAAAACTTTAATACATTATGGTCACTGGATGATGTTAGCCGGTGAGACAAGTGAAACGTCTAAAAGGCAAAGATTTATGTAGTCAACGGCGACAACGTTTGACTGTGAGCAACGGGATTGAGTGAAACACTCTATCGTGTGATATGCCAGTAAAATCATGTGGTGAATATCCTATAAAACGTTTAGCGCTTTTGTTTGATCTTTAACAGACTGTCACGTATTACTGTAATGGTGCTAATCTCTGTGTCCCGTAGCAAAAACATAACAGGTTTTATCGCTCAACCTACTGGGCAGAATGCTGTGCTATCGCAAGTTATTTTATAACTGGCTATGGTTAGTTATTCAGATTATTCAATTCAGACAGATATGCAACTTTATAGTGTTAAGTTTCGTAAGATACGCTTACTTTAAATACACGAAAATTCGTTTCGTTTGAATATGGTTACTTACATAATGTGGGTTTGTGTTCGTATTGAACGTATTTGCGCTCGATCGGTGTTTTGTTTATTGTGAGGCTGCTTGAATCCGAGTGGCGATAAATTAAATAGCGTGATGGAAGATCATTTCCATTAAATCAGTGTCATCTATATTATTTACAGCGAGATCCCATAATCTGTAGTTTGATTATTCAAACAATAGATTAGCTCATAATTACAATCTGGAGTTTCGTAATATAATCTTGAAACTTGAATCTCAATCGCGCTAAAAACAAAAAAACTAATGTAGAATTCGATTTGATGCGAAACATCCAACATATCAAGATCTGATAACTAAATAAATAGAGGGTTACTCCAGAAATATTTTATGAATGCGAGCATATAAAGTATTTGCCCAGTTATCTTCCTCAATTCATTATCTATATGTTCGACCAATTTAGAAACCCATATGAAGCAAACCTAATTTGAAACACTTATGTATTAGAAATTAGAAAACGGCTATCTGCATTCATTATATTAAAATTAATAATAATTCAACTGTCTTCCAGGTATGCAATTGAAATACGCGGAAAATCCAGAATCTCATGCGCCTGGTCTGCTTGGTAAGATATTGATGGATTAAATAACCATTAAAAATTTGCGGCTTATTTTAGATTTGGTTTCCTAGCTCATATTACTCCATCGTTTTCGAAAAGGTTGACAGTAAGAACATTAACGTGTTTCACTTTTAAAGTCAACTTGAATTACGACAGCAGTCGATCAACGGAATAAACGGAATAACAAACCTAGCGGAAGGTAGTCAATTTGCCTTGCTCACGCATGTACAATTTATGTCCCTACCTGATGGGTGCAAACAGTACGAAACCGGTCGTGAGATGTGTGCGTGTGACGGAAATGCAGCATTTTCCTTACCAAAATCTGTTTTAATCAATTCATTACAAACTTTCCTTTCGTGACTATGGATTCCCGATTGGTTTTAAGTACACACAAATATCTTAAAAACAGCACTTGTATACAAACATGCATGAATTTTAATGTATACACGGGTTACGCTAGCATTCGGTCAGCGAATAGACACGGAATCTAGCGTTGATCTCGCCTGTCAAACTTAGGTAACTTGTGATCGGTCAGATGGATGCAATTGAAACACACAACCTGTGCTCAATGACACCAGTGATCTGATGAAGATTCTGTGTTAGAAGCGAATCATTATCAAAAATCTGCTCTACACGATTCATTACAAACCTTCTTTTCACGAATATGAATTACCGATTGGTGTCGAATATACACAAATAGCTTAATGGCTATACTTGCACGTAAAATGTACAAAGAAAAAATTCATTTCCTCTTGCGAAAAATAATGTTAGTGTGTGTTCGCAAGGTAATCAATCAATTGATAATCAATGAGGATAAGTTTTGGGACCGATCGTTGATTCATAATGCAAAGAGATTTGAGTCAAATCGGTTAGAGCATATTTTTGGTAACATTTCACATCTGACACAGAAGCTTCGTCAGAGTTCAGAGAGAGTGATCGATACGGATGAGCCCACATGATCACTTGCGACAAACAAGAACGGTGTTTTGTGACCCGTCTGCCAGTAGACGGGTCAGCAGCTTTCAGCCTGAAGAAATAATGATAAACAAGCTACAATAAACGACGATCCGGAATACACCAAACTTTCAGTGGTTTCTGCGTAAACACATGCAAGCAACATGCAGTTCACTAAAATCGCTAGGCGGATACGAACACCTCCGCTCAAAAGTCATTTAATCAAACACAAGTTACGTCAAAAATGTCGCTTATTTCTTACAGCATTTGTAGTAGATTTAATCTAAGTTGTTGACTTGTTTCAATTTCGACAAAATTTGTTTCTTATTTCGTGAATCGGGATTCCGTTGATCTAGACACAACATTTGATTTTGTGCTTATACAAGATTTTTATTGCCATCTATAGAAAATTGTGGTCAATTGATGGATCAAAATCGTGGTGAAATCGCGTACAAATCTGATCATCCCGGACAGAAGCTTTGTGTTTGGAAGATCACGGTGCATCCGAGCCGCGAAATCATGATCTACATTATTCTTTCCAAGGTATAGTTGGTTTGCTTGCAGAATCTAATCGTATATCATTGTGAACGCTCCATGTAAAATGCTATCCAAAATTAACCTTTCCCAAAACATCGAGGCAGAAAATTTATGGTTACGAAACCGATTAACAATTTTGCTCTCAATCGTGCGTTGTTGAAAAGAATTGATAGTTGGATTAATCATTTAACAAACAAGCATTTATGCACATATCGAGTAAGTGTGAAATATTACTTTACAATCAGACAGAAACCGGTTGTGGTGTGTAAGTGCGGGGTGTGCGGGCAACAATTTAAATTGGTCATCCATCAGCGCCTGACCGGAAATCACTTTGTGATTCTGTGCTTGAACATCATGGTTCGTTGTGCGAACACTATAAAGCAATCGTTTCAAATTCTACCTTTGTTTACCACTTTCCCACTGTCACCAGATTTACTGAACCTAAACTTACTATTCAAATGAAAATGGCAAACAGCCAGAAACCGTTTGTGGTGTTTCAAGTAATCAAGGATTCAAGTATTCATTGTTAAAAACTTAATGCATTACAACACCACAAGATTATGGTATGAATACTCTATAGCGAGCAAGTAACGCGCAATTACAACAGGAGTTTCGGATCATGGCTTTTTCCCCTAGATGGATTAGCGCCACTTGGTGACGAAATTAATATGTCCGAGAAAACTTGTTTTAAATCTCCAGTCATCGCCTTCTCCTCCGTGTCCGACGACATCTCTCAATCACACTTGCAGTCCAGGTTTTGGACTCAGTGTCAAAGTTTGATGGAAGTTCCATATGCGAATAATTTATTGTTAATTTGGGCTGATTCAAACTACCATCGTTAACTTTCACAACTATTGACAAGGTATTTAATTTTGGCTGCAACGCGTGATGATCTTGATAACAGTTTTATTAATGAGCCAGTAAAATTCTTCATTATATTGACAGTTCGCTATCAACATTTAAGTGATCGTTTGCGTCTTTTGCCAATTAAAAGTGACACAGGATCACTTATGGGATTGATTATTGTTCAATCATCCGTTCACAGCCAATCAAAGGACCACACTGGATGCGCATTCTAGATGGCCCCGACTGCGGATCCCCTGAGATATATTTTCTATCGGAAAAAGATGTTGACAGAAAAATGCCAATCAAATCAATCAACAATCAAGTCACAGTCATGATTTATCAAGCCCCAGGCGCTGAACTATTTCCAGACATTTTTTTGTCGTATACTGGAGGTAATTGCGTTTTTCATTATCAGATTATCATGTGGTTATTATATTTAAAATTTAATCAAAATCTTCATCGTTGAAATTATTCTGCGCATAAAAATATTCATCAATCAGATGTTACAATATTGCGAATATTCTCCAAATCTCCCTATTTCCAGTTGCATCGTATCCGAATTACCGAGAAATTAGTCTAACAACTCCAGGTAATCGTCGTATAGTAAACAATCACATCATTTTCGCGTTCCCTTAATTCACGCAAAACCTATGATGACATTTCTAACAATTTTTACAAACTAGCTTTCAATAATCTACCAACGGATGTCCTCAATGACGGTACAAAACCGCACTTCTTTACCAGTGATGACAATCGACATTTTCATAGGCCATTCTCTTTGGACCAGCACGTTATAACAGTAAATCCGAATTCCATTATCAGTTTCGAAGTGATCCGTGCCGATGTACGTTTAAAATTGGGTCAAACACATTTGGTGTATGTTCCTTTCACCCGTATTTATTTTAATATTGCACAATTCATGCACGATACATCTACGCAGCATATTTGACTCCGGTTTTTGATTCAAGACTTTATAACCCACAGCTTGAGATATCGTTAATGTTCATTTAATATCAATAAGTGATTCAGGCTACAACCTAATGATCTGAGGCTGTTTATAAAGTAGAATGAGGAATGTATTTTTGCTTTGTGTTGTGTTGTGATATAGATGCACTAGCCACTTCGTTAAACATCAGATGATGCTATTTTTGTATACACGAAACTCAAACACATCAATTCAGGCGGATGAATAACTTGGTGACTGGTTCTCCTTAACAAACGTTTGGTCCATTTAAAATCGGTCATCCCTAAATAATACAAACGGTTCTATGTGATGTTCTGATGATGTTCTTTGCGCCTCTTCCATTGTCGTTGAGTAAATTTTTCCAATGGTTCTCCAAGCAGTTTACGTTTCGCCATAGTAAGCTCAATCCTGTAGGAAAAACGTGTTTTCCGCATCATATATATATATATATATATATATATATATATATATATATATTTGTCTATCTCATAAAGGTGTGTCTTTGCAAATTTGAAAGACGTTTATCAGATGATGCCATGATGACGGAGCGTCATGATCGCAAAATGCAAGCTCAGCAAAAATTAGCTGAAGAACATCCATATTCATCGCTAGAAGATTTCTCTGGAATATCAAATTTTTCCCTTCTCCAAAGTCACTAAATTTGATGTAACGTTAACAATCAAAACAAAGTAAGGGTTCAACGTCAATTTACAACCAACCACGATGCTCTAACACAGATTCAGAGAATAATCACTGTTGTAGCAGCCAAAAACCGGTTGTGAGATAAAAGCGCTCGGATGAGAGTAACATATTAATTTAGATTTTTCTAAGGGTCTTGAACGCTAGATCAGGTTTCACACTCTAATTTTGTGTTTAGCCATGTTTGTTCGTTGTTCATAAATCTTTCTAAAGGTGGATTCAAATTTTTACATAGTTTACCACCCTTTCTCTGCTGCAAAGCACATCTTACTGTCCTACCTGATGAGGGAAAACAGTCAGAAACCGCTGATAATATAAGTGCAAGGGATGTAAGCAACACATTTTATTGTTAGTAATCCTAGTTTACGTTACTTTTTTAATATTCAAAATTTGAATATCCCTTCCGTTAGTCAATGTGAATCAAGATGAAATACGTAACAAATGGAGACGTTGCAGTCAGTCTGATTTTTCTAAATCCCAAATTGTTAACGGAAATCTGTGAAATTTCTCATACACACTTCACAGGTTCAATCGACCGATGCGCTAGTCCTAATTTTTGATGGCCCGACTTGCTTCTCGTCACCTTTGCTCAACATGGCAGCCCCACTGGGACGAGATTACTCGCTCACCCGATCAAACAGCATCACCGCTTTGTTTATTTCACAATCCACACCTGTCGGTTCTGGGTTTCGTATAAATTACGTCGAAGGTAAATACTTTTTTACCGTTTAATTGCTTTTGCACACTCGAATGCATCACATTCGTAAAGAACTTCTAATAGCACTGAGCTAGCATAAAGGGTTTCATTCGATGTTTACATCAGAATTAATTTATTGAACATTTGTATTCAATGCATCAACTTTGCAAACCACGAGTGAAGTCTAATCTCACTGTTCAATGATCGAAACTCGATTCTATTTTAAACAGATGATATTGCAAAACTGACCTCGGAATAACGTTTGTTGCTGACCGTTCCACTGGTAAAATCTAATGTAATTCCAAAATATATTACTTCCATAATGTTTTGATTGACCTGTTGTCAATGCCGATTCATGAAAATTCAGTACGATTCTGAACTAGCAGTCTTTCAAACGCCGCTCGAACCCGGATGTACTAAAGTCCATCACCGAAATTTGCACAATGTCACCGTGGTCTTCGCTTAGGCGACGAACGCTGTCCCTACTCTAACCCCAGATTAAACATGGGTTTCAAGAGTGGTCAAGAACAAGTTTTAACGAAACGTACCATCAATAATTAAAGCAAGCTGTTTGGGGGTGACTACCAAGTGCTGATTATTTCAAAATTCACGCTTGTTGGATCGGAGTTTCGCATCAATCACATCGCTGGTAACTTCTTTTTTCACCAAAATATTCATTTGCATGCTTTTCCGTCACAAAACACCCTACGACCGGTTTCGTGCTGTTTGCACTATTCAGGTAGGGGCAGTAAGATCAGGATCCGCATGCGCTTGAAACTGTCCCTACCTGATGAGTGCAAACAGCACGAAACTGGTCGTGGGGTGTTTTTTGACGGAAAAGCATGCAAATGAATATTTTGTTTCATGGTTATGGGTTTAACCCCATTAAACATGTGTTTGGACACATGTGATTGAACAGGTTGGCCTTACCAGCCTTATCCAACAGTGGCATACAAGCGCTCCTTCTTTTTCACCAGTTAGTTGCTGGTGCACAATCATACGGGCTATATTTGTAAATATTTTCAATTTGCGATGAGCTAACATAAAGGGCATCATCTGAACTACTCATGAGAATTCATTCCATGAAATTTGATATTTACTGCTTCTCCACACAATATATTCTGTTGCTGTATATTCTAAATATTTGTTAGATGCCAGTAAACGTTAATAAAACTTTATATGTCCTGTGCGAATACTAATATTATTCATCAATTATGGATAATCCACTGTGCATTTAACAAATGGAGGAGAAATACCAACCTTTGAATATCGTTACTCAGCTAAACAGGTCGCGGTCAAAAACCAACGTAATTCTATTACATTTTGTTGTTGATTGAATCGGTAGATGTCGACCATGAAAAAGCATCGTAACGGTACAATAATCTCATGTGTCGCAGCGTGTTACATGACCCAACAGCACGATTCTAAAGAGGCAATCACTCGAAGAGCGCTCAAAGCGATAGAAAACACTCGGTCTATCGCCGGTATTTGCACGCTGTTGGCGTAGACTATGTTCGCCGACCAAGAAAAGTATCTGTTCTTCTTCGTCGTGAGGATGACGGTGTAAAATATGTCTCAAAAGTGAGCGGTCAAAGCAAATTCTTTAAAGCAACACCATCGATAATTATAACAAAGCATTTTGGGAGGTGACCACAGATTATTACTTAATTTTATTTGATGGCAATGCAAGGATAATTCTTCGTCGAAATTGAACCTCAGATGGACAAACGAAATTTACGGTATTCAACTAATCAATTTGTTACACGCATCAGTTATTTTTCATTGATTATTTGGGATATTTTATCGAAGTGTCACCTGTATTACGAGACACACTCACAAGGCGTTCCAAGGTTCCAATCAAACTGCGTTTGAACGCTCGGAGCAATGTTTTATCACAGTAAGATAAAGGTGGCGTCAACATTAGGAAAACTAGCTAATGTAGCATTGACGCAAAGCTTGTGACATTTGTCAAAGCCTATTAATAAGTGAAAACGATTAAGCGTGATTTATTTCTTCTTAACCAAACATTAAACAATAGAAACCACTAATTAGGATTCATTTTACTAATATAATTTTGATATGCCCGCTTGTAGTTTTGTCCTTTTTTCGTACTGTTTTCCTCTAGTCAGTGACTACGGTAAGTCTGCGGTACCTCATTACCATTTTTCGGAGTATTAACAATGATTTCATCGATTAACATTTTATTTATAAAATTCGTGATAAAAAGAACGGATTTTACATTGGAGCCATCGGAAATCCTGGTTTAAATTCATAATAAACTCAAAGAGAACCGTTCTCGTGTTATTCTTTTGAAACCCGGATAATTACAGGTTCACGATTAACGACGTAGATTGTTTCGGCGTTTACTGATTATGTGTTGTGCTTGACGGTGATGATTTGTCGACCGTCCGAAAGTGCGTGTTTATCACTCATCGGTAATGCAATTTACACTTCCGCAACATGACTAGCATCTGTCAAAATTGTCATCAAGGTTGAACGCATTTTAGTTTTTAGTACAGTTACTGTGTTATATTGTCTAGGTGTGAAGTCCATTATCGAACAATGCTATTTACGGACTCTCAGATGATATGCGAACATCACCGTCAGGTATAACACGAAAGCAACAAACGACGAAAGGATTCAAAGTGGTTTGAGCCAAACCATCCTCGAAAACATGAGGGGATTGAAAATCTTCATAAATGATGTCGTGCGAATTACATGCATCATCTACCACAAACGTATGATGAATTATTGATACTGGTTGAATAAAGTAACTCCGATCATTGCAACATGTGTGAATAATGATTGAATTTGCAATTAAAATATGGCGATAAATGAAGCCTTAATTTTGATATGAACCCATTGATCTAATTTTGTGTATTTACCGAATATAATAATATTCCCAATAGCAATCATATTACTACTCATAGAAAAAATGAGTTTGGATTTTACTGTGTGAAGCACGAAAACCAAATCCAAATAATATTAATAATAAATTAAACACAGTTCTTATGTGCCATATACTTTCTGCAAAATTGAATTTACAGAACCATTTTATGGTAAGTCTGGGGATGAAAAATATTACACGCTAACATTTTAACATGATGGTACATTTTTCACAAAGAATTTATTCAATTGCTATAATTAGCGCAATTTTATTATGGATGCAAAATCATTTGCTCCGCCAAGTATAAAACTAGACGAATTGTAAATACGATTATATCATTACAAAAATCAATTTAAATATTGCAAAGACCGCGCAAAATATTCAGCAAATCATATTCTAAAATGGGATATGAAGAGTTCCGTTCAATAATGCAACCATAGAAGACGAAGTAGATGATCAAAGCTATATTCGAAAATTTTCGAAATTTCAGCTTCAGGCAAAGCAAAATGTTTGGATGCTTCACCGGAAGCCAAGCATTGATTGATTCCAATGTGAAGCCAGGATTCTTGAAACTTAACTACACCACATTAAGAATAATCTAAGCTATTTAATGTCAAATAAACCTCCTGGAATTTTCCCCCTCACGAAGAGCAAGCTTCCAACCCGCACAGTGATTCCTTCGTTTACCGACTTTTTTCGATATATCCATTTTCCATTTGATTCGAATGGATTTGAAAAAAGATTTCATTCACATATAATTCATGATATGATTGAACATTTACGATACTTTCCATCAAGTGCGTTCTAAATTTTGTTTTGAAATCCATCATCAATGAGTTAATAAAGCGATTGTGATGTATATTGGAATTATTAATAATAATCTTCAGAAATTTTCTGACAAACATAGGTCAATATAAATAGCCCGCCTTTACTGCATTCGACATGAATCTTTGTTTAAAATTAGTGAGACTTATTCAGTCGAATTATTTGTAAAATGTTTTGCAATACAATCTTTAGAATACTTTTTCCTGATCATCATTAACATATCATTAGTTAAAATTTTCATGTTAATGAAGGTGTTGGTTTTCAGAGAAAATCACATTTTAGAAAACGTTATTATTTCAAAAACCCAGACGCAATTATAGAAACGATTTTATGGTTTTTCCTAATAATCAATTAAACGTTTACATAGCGCGATGATATTCGAACATTCGTCTCATTTAGAGTTGATTCAATTCACGTGTAATTTGCCAGCGTGATTTTCGACCCCAAAACTACCAAATCAACAAAACATTGTTTTCCATTTTTTATGTATAGAGCATCATTTGTCTGCTGTTGCACATAGTATACTAACTCTAGAAACGTTTGAAACTATTGTTTTCCACATGTAAATTGGCTACTTATAAAATCAGTTCTCAATATCGAAATCTATCCTGCAACAAAACTCGTTTTTTATTACAAATTCATTTGAGCGATTAAATCTTTCGGGCAACAATAATTACACTGACGCACGCGCGAAGTGAATTTTGCTAAAGCTTTATTACAAAGATATTGAGAAATATCTATGTAATGTAAATGATATTTCAATCTTGAATTCATAACATTACACCAAAAGGTTCGTTTTTACCCTCAATCAGGTGGATATCGGAACTTAGACCTGGTCAATGAACTAGACCTCATTATACATCCGGGTGAGTAGAAAATATATTTATTTAAATTTTCGTCACAAATTGAAGTGCGTCGGCTTTCTTTTTATAGTGCATGCGAGACCTTATAATGCATGCGAATGAACTCCGTTATTTAAAGTCCAATCATTATAATCATTCTAATCAAAACAAAACGTGCTAAACAAATCTGCACCAGTTTAGCTATCACTTTGTGAAATCAATTAAATAACTTCCATGCTGTTGTTAGTTTAAACATATGCAGCAAGCCTTCTTTCAGCGGCTTTTAAATGTAAAAACACTCATGTACCTCCTACCCACAAGTTAAATATCGTTTTCGGGTTGATTTTCTCCATAAAGAGAGACATAAAGACCACATTCTTTTGAAAGTAAAATTGTGTGTACATTACTTTGGAAAATAGTGACATATATATATTACCGTGGTGATCATGTATAAAATATAAGGCTTTTCACGGATATAAATTTTGTTCGATTGATTAGAGAGACAAGAGACTCGTGGTCTCCGTGTAAAATTGCTCTGTTTTTACTGCACTCCATCGCTCCAGGTGTTTCAAGCGGAGACAGGAAGCTTTGATTTCGGTGAAGTGTTAAAAAACGTTCAATTTTGAAACTCATTAATACTAACTACTTCAATGGGTGCTTACATCCATGTATGTACTTACTATAACCGATATTTGGCCATTTTCAATTATCTAGTGGTGACAGTGATGTTACGTTCAAGGAGCATTAAAACAGTGGAAATGTAGTAAACCAAATTATATTTGCAAATGCTAATCAGATCGGTGCAGTCTCCGTTTGTATGTCTGTGGCACCAGTGGATCTAATTTTGAATTGAGTTCCTAGATCCGACACAAGGGTTTCAACACATTATACCGGGGTCTGCAACTACGAGTAATGATGATCACTTGACAATAGAAAACTGTCGGGAAATTGAAGTGCCCTGTGAGTTTGGAGAGGCTGTGCTATGAAATATATCGTTTGCAAATAGGCGTCTCCAGTTCGGGACTAAGAATCACTATGTCATTCATTGTACTTCGCAAGAACCATACATAACATTGGTTTCAAATCCATACTCAGTCTTTCTAATCTATGTGATATACAACACGATGTTAGTGCTGTTCGATTATTTGTGATATATCTTTTGATTTGAAACTGATCAAATTCGCGTTAAGATTACTGTGGCGAATCTGAATTGAATTTTGGGGACATACTTCGAACGCCGCCAGCGATTTCAGATACTTATATTTGCCGCTGGAAGTTCAGAAGAAATCCTGGAAAGCAAATCAATTTTCGAGTGCACATGAACGAGGTGAGTCGAGATGATATTTTAGTACGGTTTAGTAATTTTATATTTATGCTCAAATAAGTGTTATTAATAATCATTAAACATTCTGGAGATACAACTATTGACAGCAACTTTCGTTTCAGTGACTAATGAACCGCAATCGTTGCAAAAAATTATAATTCTCTCCATGGAACAACATGATTTCTTCAAAATGGTTTCTAGCGTATCATCTTACGAAATCTTATGATTAAAGTGAAGCGTTTGAAGTTGGCTAAGCCATTTCAAACAGTGCAGCATAAACAGCACATTTTATAATTGATGTTTGTAGCCTATTGTTCGAGGATCGGTATGTGCTGCACTTAAGTTCGTGAGCAAGGACTTGATCAATTTCAAAGCAATATTCTTCGCTGTGACTTTCATTCGCTTGAAGCTGACCGTGGATGTGCATTACAAGTGCATAACTAGTACATGAACCGCATTGTGTCAGACGAAAAATCGGTCCAATTTGGGAAACAAACCCTTTTGCTCACAGAGAAAGGCAAAACTAGTACGCTAGGCGGTATTCACACGATCTCGAAGTGATCTAAATTCAACAACATGAAATGACATATTACTCAGTGACTACAAATTGAACTGTAACGCGCAATTTCGTCCCAACTCAAAGAATCAAGGGCAAGAGCCATCTTAGATCCTTTTCAAACTTAATTTTCGTGCAACCACGGTCTATCCATTGGTTAACCGCATCAGTCCGCAATAACAAAAGGTCTATTAGCTTTTAGGAAGTGTATTCGGCGGAATACTCAGACAGATTTCTGTGTATTTGCCATGAATGAGACTTTTGAAAATATATCACGACTGTCTAATTTTATAATTGCATCACGCAGTTCATTTACACACTTTACAGCCTCTCAATACGAATAGCTGGTTACGTATTTTGGATGGACCAGATTGTTCCGCAAAAGAACTACTCCTGTTAGATCAACGAGCGAAGCAGTTGGATTATGACGTTGTTACAAGAACAAATCATGCGGTCATTCTTTTTTACCAGAAGAAGACAAACCAACGTCATGGCGGTATATATATTGACCACAGAAAAGGTATCTCGTTAGTGTTCATGCATTGGTGGTAATATTATTTTACATTGATTCTTTTTGAAATTTTTCAATGTAAAAATTAAATTTATCAAAGCGACGACCGTATCTGCTGAACATTTTCATCAAAATGTGTTTTGAAATAGTTTCAAAATTATTTTGAGATTATTTTTATCACTTCGTAGAACTGTCAATCAATTGCCATCAACATCTACTACCCGTGGATGAAGGATCACTGCTCAGTCCATTCTATCCCAAGAATTATCCCAAAAGAGCTTTTTGCAATATATTGATCGAGTCTATTGATAAAACCAGTATTGAATTGGAGCTGCACAATTTGGAGGTAAGTCAGTGGAGTGTAGTAGTACTGTGATTAACTACCCATATAAAATTATATCTAGTGCTTGTATAGTAAAGCAGTTGAAAACATTTAGTTTGTTATCTCAGTTCACGAAAACAATTTGCAACAATTTCAGTGCATTCTTATCATCTTGTTTCAGTTGCCTGCGGACGAATCCGACTTTTTGTTGTTTTTCGATGGGCCAACTTGCTTAGCTCCAAGACTGGATGCCATCCGTAAAACAACTGGATTCGCCACGAGGTCCAGTTCCAATTCGCTGAGCGCTTTACTGGTTTCCGGTCATGAGAATGGCGAGAAATACTTTTTTGGAAGATACAAGGCTGGTAAGTGTTTATACTGAATCATGAGTGATGTTGTCAGTTTGAAAACTTTTCGACAGATATTCCGCATTAGTCAAGGTATCAAACCGCTTATCTCCAAAAAATTGTGGGTTGCGTCGGAAGTTTCAAATTTTCCGATTTGTAGTGACCGATTAATCAATGAAGCAAATGAATAGATCAATACAAGTGCTACAGTGATCTGGACCGTATTTAGCCTTAGAAAGTTTGAGGTGGACAATGCCTAGACAAATGTATTTTCTATACATCATCGGTCCGCCCGAGAACTTATTTTTGAGATTTGTTGCACGTTTGGTTATAAGCTAGTATATGTTTTAAAGACTGTAAAACAACTTTGCAACAGCAACAGGATTCAATCCTGGGTCATAAGAATGCAAGCCGAGTGTTACATAACAGCACCGGAAAAAAAGGTAAAATGAGAGGTAGACTAAAGTGTTTTCATATGCGCCACATTGTCGGATCAAAATATCTCGGCCCATCGTTACTAGTGTATCACAATGTACCACACGAGTCCACATCCCAAACGACGAACGCAGCGCATTGACAATTATGTGAATATTAACATGAGTGCGCTTGCTCTATTAAATGTAAGGTGTTACGAAACTAGCATGTTGTCCATCACTGTATTTCATAGCTTTTATTGGACTTAGTACGAAGTTTGAAAGAGCGCAATCCATGAACAGAAGCCGAAAACCAATTTGTTAAGAAAATGCTGGAAATGAAGTGTTGAGCAATTCTCATCTCACCGCTCAATGGGTAGCAGGAATATATCGGATTTATCTATTCAACAAATATTTGTTCATATCCTCTTTCCTTCAGTCACGCAAATTAGTCAGCGAAAACGGAACGCAAAACAAAACGGTATATTAAGTAAGTTTGAGTATGCGTTTTCATGTCACACTTTACTAAGATATTTGTTAATAAATAACGCTTGTAATTAATCTGGGGAGTTAAATAGGGTTGAATATTTTTATAAAATGCTGAAAAGAACCTTCGTAATACACAACACAATATTTAAAATGTGGTAATATAATTTGAACTTCTCTAAGATATGCAAATTTTAAACTAGAAAACCACTGTTGCATGAAGCTGTCATGAACACCTTTTGACAAGTTCACCTGTGTACCATTTATCGACTCTCCATAACAGACGAGTGCTTTGGAAGCGGAGCAAAGAAAATGCCGAACAGCGTGGGAGCAAAAACCCATCCTTGTTTGACGCCTCGACGAACTTCAAAGTCTTCTGAATAACAAATGTTAAAATCGGCTGAGCTCTTCATGGCAGTGTGGAACGAAATAACGAGTATAAGCACTCTTGGAGGGCATCCTATAAGATCAAGAGAGAAGATAGAGAAGAGACCTTCACTTTTCAGGTAGTCAAATGCTTTTCTTAAGTCAATTTGAACAGCGTATAATTGCACACGCTGTTCCCGACACTTTTTTGAAGTTGTCTCAGGGAGAAGATCATCTCAACGGTTGATCTTACCATACGGAAGCCAATTTGAGATTTCGAGTAAACATTATCAGCTGAACCTTGTATTCCGAACTGTAAGACTTGAGCAAACAATTTGCGTACAACAGGAGGAAGATTTCTTTGTAATTGCTGCAGTCGCCATTATCACCATTAATCTTAAATAGCGTGATGTTCTTCATGTCTCGCATCTCTTGCGGGACACAATCATCCTGCCAGCACTGAAGAAACAAATGGTGAAGAGTCTGTTTCATTGCTACTCTACATCATCTGATGAGCTCAGGTGGAATTCCGTCGTCACCAGTGGCCTTACCATTGGTTAATCAATCGATTGCCTTATCGAGCTCAACATGAATAGGTGGAGTATCTAGATATTCAATGGTTGTCAAGCGCGCAACATTTTCAAGTACATGCGGAAAAACCGTACGGTGAATAGAGCAAAGAAACTAGATGTGCTCTACCCATCTTTCCATTTGCTGAGTTTTGTCGACGATCGGGTTGCTGATACAGACTTAATGAGAGCCGTTTTAAGTTTGTTCGGACAAATGTCACTCTTGATAACAACATACATACCGTGAACATTCCCAGTATCCGCAGCTTTTATGGATACTATGTCGCATCTCTCGTGGGACACTACTTTCATAAGCACTGAAGAAAAAAATGTTGAAGAGGCTGTAATAATGCTGTTCTACATCAATCGATGAGTTCAGGTGGAATTCCGTCGACACCAGGGGCATTCCCATTCGCTAAGCGACGTTATGGCAATTTTTTAGCATCAACCAGTTGAAAGCACAAACCAATTTTCGAGATATGCTAATTCGTGACCTGCTGTTTGCTGACAAAGCAGCCATTATTGCTCAATCCCAAGAACACCTCTAGTCGCTAATGGATTGTTTTTTTGCTGGCATGCAAAGACTTCAGATTAACAATCAGCATGCGAAGACTAAAGTCCTTTGTCAAGGGATTGTATTGCCTCCAATCATCACTATTGGAAACTGCCAGTATGGACCTGTGTTTCATTACATATATCTTGTTCCAACCATTACGGATAACCTCTCGCTAGACACGGAGATCGATAAGCGGATTTGCAGAGCAGCTGTCATTTTTACTCGATTGAACTCTCGTGTTTGGGGTAACCGCAAGCTGACTGTAAAGAGAAAGATGACGGTGGGTGCGTACTAAATGCTTCACTGTGCGTCAGTGAAACCTGGGTCACCCATGCAAGACACGAACGGAAGCTGAATGCTTTCCATCTACGAAGCATCCATCGTATCTTGATCTAATCGTGGTTGGACAAAATGACTAATGCTGATGTGCTCTCAAAAGCTGCTTTGCAGAACATGTTCATTCTACTAAGACAGCGCATCATACGGTGGCTTGGTTATGATAACAGTACAGAAAATGGTCGTATCCCGAAAGATCTAATCAATGATGAGTTTAAATAAGGAAGTCGACCATTCTGCAGACCGCACATACGGTAAAAAGACGTTTGCAAAAGAGATCTGAATGCACTAAGCAATTGCCCAACGATTTGGGAAGACTTTGCTCTCGACCGCTTACTTTGGAGGCATTGTGTAATGCGACATCTGCAAGCTGGGTGAGAAGAAGATACAGCTCTTGGCTAGTGAATGCAGATCGCACCAACGACGTTTAACTTTATCTAGATCAATCGTCTATCGCTGCGAGTGCTACGGAAGACCGTTCCTCCCTAAGATTGTTTAGACATTCAAAAAGCTGTGAAACATAAAAACTTTTATGCGATTCTGATCTATATCCATGGTCAACATCGACCGAATGAGTATAACAACAACATAACTGTGGAGCGTAAACAGCATGAAGCAGGTCGTAAGTTTTATGTGATTGGAATTCATACAAATGAGAATTTCTGTTCACGGCCTTGAGTTTCCCACACCTACATGTGTTTAGGTTTATGTGATTCAAAGTAATTCAAAGTTTTAATGGTCCAAAAAGCAAATACTTTACAGTAACCACAGATTAAAAATATAGGGATTTCATAAAAAACAACACAAATGTTTTATACATATGGAAAGTCAGCACGTGTATTCAGGTGCAAGGTTGGGTTTGGTCAACATATACTTGTCACTTTCAGCCTTGAACATGTTCAGGCTTGTTGCGCAAATGATTTGTGGGGCAAGGAGTTCCATAGAAAACAGACTCTGACAGCAAAGTAAAACCTTCGACAATTTGATCTGGAGTGTGGAATAATTAACTTGTATCCATGCGATCTGCTACCACGTGCTTCTTGCCGATGAAACAGGTGTTCAAGTGGGTGATCCACTGTATGCAGAATGTTGAAATGCAGGATCAAGTCACCCCTGAGACGACGGTACGAAAAGTCAAAGAGGTTTAGCGTTGCAATTCGCTCCTCGTATGGCCTGTTGTATAGCCCGGTCACCAGTTTTGTAGCGCAGTGGTATTCCCGTTGCAGCAAGGTCATGTCCTTTTGTAACCATGGGGACCATGCTTGAACAGCATACTCCGTTGTTGGTCTGATATAGGTGTTAATTATACGTGGGAGTATCTGCTTTGAGAAACGACCAAAGATCCTTCTGAGCAATGCTAAGGTTCGGCAGGACTTTTTGTATACAACAGAATAGTGCCGTGAAGATTTCAGGTTACTGCTAATCCACACGATTGATCACTCTCAAGAAACACTCTAGTCACTAATGGATTGATTTTGACGGCATGTAAAGACTTTGAGCAAACAATCCGCATGATCAAGATCAAAGACCATGTTCAAGGGTTGTATTGCCTCCAATCATCACTGTTGGTTACTGTCAGCACGAACCATTTCATCATTACAAATATATTGGTTCAACCATTACGGATAATATCTCACTAGACACGGAGATTAATAAGCGGATTGGCAGAGCAGTTGTCATTTTGTCCCGATTGAACTCACGTCTTTGGGGTAACCGCAAGTTAGCTGTAAAGACATAGATGATGGTATACAGCGAGTGCGTACTAAATGCTTCACTGCGCGTCACAGAAACCTGGACCTTGATTCAAACGGCGACTTCAGTAAAATGCAAACAGAAAGAGCTGTGGAATTCCAATATATTGACGCACATTCACACACGTAAAGTAACAACACCGAGTAAATCATTTGTTCTATTGCGACGAGAAATATATTCTGTAACTTGTGCGCCATGTGGTATACAATTTGGAAAATTCTGTAATAATTTCTCTCTGCATCTGATATGCAACCAATGCAACCAGGCATGAGCAGACGATAATTGTCAGTGCGAACTCTTTTGTACTTTTTCAGAACAATGCAATACTGTGTTGAAGAACCGTCAGGGCACGTTGGAAATCGGTCGTAACCAACCAAAAGACACGCTTTGCTTTTGGTACTTGATTGCTCCAACTTCACATTACATCGCTTTCACCGTGAAACAATTGTTGGTACGTTTCTGGTTTAATACGAATCTGCGTGTTCTGTGTGACATTTTGTGGACATGGTATATGTCGAGTGAGCATGTAGATGCCTTGGAAACAAATCAATGAGGATTCTCTCATTCCGTTTGACTAGCAAAAACATCAACGTTGATGGCTTCATTTCATGAGTGCAGAATGTTCATAATTGTCCGTTTTATAATTTTACGCTCTAATCTCACTTGCAACACTTAATTGCTTTGCCTGCAACCTCTTTCGGAAATAAGATCCCATGATACGCCACTCTTTGCCCTAAAAAATACATCTCGTCACTATTCCCGAACACATTCCGACGTAAATATAGTTCGCGAAAACGTTCCTCATGTTGTTGATGTTTCAGCCAATGAAAGGCACAAGCTTCACGCGAATACTTTCTGGGTCAAATTGCTCGGTTCCGGTGATTTTTTGGGTGGATCGATTGATTGATTTAAACGAAATTACGATACGATCCGCGAGCAATGAAGCAATCCTCGTCACGTACCTAGCACCGGACGAAAGTGGATCGACGATCTTTCACAAATTGGATTATGAGTTTAGTAAGCCGATAATGATTCTGTTAACTAAATTGTGTAAATATGCTGCACACATAGTGGAATTATAAGGGTTGCTTATCATACATAAAATTACATTATGGGTTGATTTGCTGGTTTTGATGAATAAGAAAATTACATTTAATTCCCAGACTGATGTGTCGCTCACATCCTTCGAAATTACACTCCACTACCGGTTTCGGGCTGTTTGCCGTCATCAGGTGGAGACATTAAGATTAGGTTCACTGAGTCTTGAAACAATGGGTAAGTGGTAAACAAAGTTATGCTTGAATGCCACTGTTGCATAGTGTTCGTACAACGAACAACGATGCTGAAACATAGAATCACATAGTGATTCGTGGTCAAGCACTCAAGGCTCTTATTGATGACCAAAGTGATGTGGTCATCATGTGGATACAGTAAGATTTGGTTCAGTGAGCCTTGAAACAGTGTTTACCACTTACCCACTGTTTCAAGGCTCACGGAAACTAATCTTATTGTCTCCAAATGATGACGTCAAACAGCCAGAACCGGTAGTGGAGTGTAATTTCGGGGAATGTGAGCAACACATAACTTTTGTCTTCCGTTAGCGCTTTGAATGCTTGACCGCGAATCACTACGTGATTCTGTGTTTGAACATCGTTGTACGAACAATGAGCAACAGTGGCATTCAAGTATAACTACATTTAATTCCGTTTCTTATTTGGGTTATATTTTGAGAAATATGATAAAATTACAAAAACAACTGTTCTCAATAAATTTATTTCAGAGCCGTTTCACCAGTCGACCGAAGTCACGCAAGATCCGGCGGCAAATATGATATATGCTTGAACCGAACAATCTGAAATCAATTTTAATCATGACGATTTACGTATAAACATTGCCAGGTCTTGATTGTTATTATGCTGTGTTGTTTTTCGTTTTAAATCATCAAACTTTAAATTGCGGCCTTTTCACAATTTTCGACAGACTACAATAAACAAATAAACATCAAATTTCTTTTCTCATGTTAATCTTGCAAAATTACAGCATTGAACTTGAAGAAGTCCGAAAATGTCTGTGATCTTTATATAGTTCTTTCATTATTATTTTATTAAATAAAATATATAATAATAATAATAATAATAATAATCATAATAATTAAGAAGAATAATAATAAGTAATAATAATAATATAATAATTAATTAATAATAATAATAATAATAATAATAATAATAATAATAATAATAATAATAATAATAATAATAATAATAATAATAATAATAATAATAATAATAATAATAATAATAATAATAATAATAATAATAATAATAATAATAATAATAATAATATAATAATGATATTATAAATATTATATAGATATTTTAAGGTATCATGATTCGCTGAATTCAAAGGGTCTAAACAAATTAATTGTAAGTTGTGCGTTGCTCCATGCTGTACTGTTTGAAATTTGAACTATACTGAGTATCACATTTTCAGAATAAATTTGATGACCATAGTGGAACGAATCAATTAATAAACATTCCATAGTTATTGCAACGGATGAAGGATTACGTCAATTCAAATGAGGTCCAAACACTTATTCTGTACTGAAACCATTACATTGTTCACACAGACTTCAAAGTCACCCGATCCAAAATTAACCAAGCCATCCCTGCGTTTCGCATGCACTTACCGACTACTCGTCCTGATTCATCCATTGTTTCAAACTCTCCAACGCTAATTATGTTGACTAACATATCTAAAACACAAGCAAACGTTAATCGATGAAACTCGTTTAATACACACATGACAAAGAAACGACATCACGCATCCGTCTTATACAGACAAATCACTTTACAGTAACAATGTCTTGAACATGCCCCAATCGAGTCTCACTCTTTTCTGATTGGGAAATCAATTTCGGGACAACTGGTTCCATTCAAGTGTACATTGATTTGGGCTAATTTGACCACCGTTCGTTAGCGGAGATGTTGTTAATCACCTGATAATTCCTAACATATTGTCGCTGGAACAATTCTCTTGCAATCCTTCCGAAACCCAAATTATTGCGCATTCACGACTGTCAAGATTGATCTTTTCTGCGCTACCTGCTCCTGTATTCTTCCATGTATCTCTTGTTTTGTTACGTGATTAGAACTCATCCTGAATGCACCTCATGCATCTCATGAACTTGAGTCATACAGTACATGGCGTACACTGTTACATTTATATAATAATCATTAGAACATAGTTGTTCAGAGCGTACTTGATTGACGACATGAATGACGTTATCGAACTTGAGATTACTTCAAGCAAGCGAATGTATCTTACAGAAATTTTAGCACACAATCCAAAAGCGATTTCGAATCCATCCATAAATGCTGACAATATACTGTTCACTAGTAGATGGAAATTATTCTAAACAGTATTCAGTATTCAAATATTCATTTGTATGCATTTCCATCACACACACCCCACGACCGGTTTCGTGCTGTTTGGGTAGGGATTCAGTATTCTTTTTCCAAAATATCATACAAGAAAGACCTCAAGGTTCAAGTGTTGGATCGTAAACCACAGAAGCCTCGCCACTAATGCAAAGTGCACGCGTGTAAAGTTGATTCCCCCACCATTTATCAGCTTTAATTTAATGCCTGTGCGCGCCATAAAATCAACTGCTTATTCGTCCCATAGGCTTGTTTTGTGCAAACGATTTTCTACGTTCAGACGAAAAAAATAATAGTTCTGATGTTTTCGGCTCTCATTCTTGACGAGCAGACAACAATACGTATTTTGAAAACCCATGAAATTATCCTTTGAATAACACTAAGAAGATTATCACGGGTAACGTTACCAAGGATATTAAACGTCTACTGTCGTCCTTGGATGGAGTAGGCCCTAGATGCCTGAACTCATTGGCTGCGTAATGATAGTTTCCTCCACGATTAACTTCATCATAAAGAGACAAAGTTAGATGTAATTGTTCACAATGTTCCGTACACATTGTGAAGTCTGTGTCTATGAAACTTTACCCAAAGAAAAATACCGCACGAAATTATTCCTACCCACAGAATTATGCCTACCGAAGTGTGTCCACTAAGAAGCTTGTTTCAAGAGCATGGTGAGAAATTGACACCCGGAAATTTCTTATCGCTCTGCCTACCAAGGTTCTGTATTGATTGTCGCTGCCATATTTTTGCCTTAGATACTTTATTTTTCTGCAAATCACTACCTCGAAATGTGGTGAACTCTCCTTGTCTGACGATGTTTAAAGCTAAATTGGACATACATACAGACGAAAATCATTGATATACACTACTCAGTAAATTATATTTTGTTTCAACAAAGTTATACTTGTATGCCACTGTTATATAGGGTTCGTACAACGAACCACGATGTTCGGACACAGAATCACAAAGTTATTCTTGGTCAAGCACTCAAGGCTCTTATGGATGACAAAAGTAATGTGTGTAGGGGATGGGGATGTGAGCAAAGCAATATACTGTGTTTTATGTTTCATTCATTTTTCAATCCAGCGTTGTTGTAAAGTGCTTTTGTGTTCAAACAAATCCTTGAATCCTTGAGTCATTTTACTTAATATCTCCATTTCCGGTGGAGTAGGTAAAACATGATTCGTAATACCACTCTTAGGATTAAAAACAAATCACTAAAGCTCGGTGGTATATTGAGCATAACGAGACAATTTTGTACAGAGAAGATACCTGGTTTTACCCTTGAACGCACATTTGCTATATTGCAGAGAAGCTCTTGATTTTTAGCAATTTCTTTGGCAACTGCCATTGGCACTGTATGAGATCATCTCATGCAAGGACGTGAAGTGATTCTGTATCTTAAAGAATCGCTTACAAGTTGCTTTAAGAATTGACGCACTCAACCTGGGTACGTTTCGCGAATTGCAGAGTCAAGTCACATATCTCACCCGAGTAAATAGAAAATATCGCCAGTTTCACATTGTTTCCAAGAATGCAATGAAATCCCAAATTGCTGAAAATTGGTTTCTCAGCGTGAGATATCGAAATAACTGACTATACCGAGGAAACCACCAGCACAATAGCTAGTTTTTATTCACGAGTTTTCAACGCTAACAATGCATTACAACCTTTGCAGTTGGCAACAAAAATGGTGTTGGAGACTATATGCGATGTTTGTATCAATTCTGAAATATTGCGGCACCACCAACTCAAGTTAAATGTTAGCAAGTCACCGGGAGCCGACGGAATCACACCGGCAATCCTAGTGTTATGTGTCAGTCAGTTACGTGATCTATTTAAACACTCTTTGAGTGATTCTGTTGTACTGGCTTACTGGAAGAGGTGAGTCATAACGCCTATCTAAAATGATTGCACTTGTTCTGACCAATCAAATTAACACCTTGTGATCCCAAACGTTATGGATCGAATTGTGTGCGAAAGGAGATGTCTTGAAACACAAAACGTGTTGTCCAGAGAGCAACAGAAATCTTTTTCTTGCATGACTAACCTATTATGAACGACTATACGCAAGCAGTATATGAGGGTGGTTGTGTGCATACATGTTACTTAGACATGGCAAAGAGAATTGATTTTGTGTAATATTCTATACTCCTGAGGAAGCTAAAGGAGGGATGCATCAAAAGATAACTTCTTACCTGGCTGAGAAGCTACCTCATTGATAGAGAGGCGACAGTAAGTTTTATTGATGAGAGACCTAGAGACATCGAAGACACTAGATGTGTCCCACAGGTTCCGATACTTGGACAATTTCTTATGTTGATGTACATCAATAACCTTTCGAATCACGAAGCGACAAAGTTAGTTCTTTTTGCAGATCATGCTTAACTTTGGATGGGAATCAATACAAGCGCAGACTGTGTGTGCTTACAGCAAGTTTCGGGTTTAGTGAGCAGCTTGTCAGAGAGGAAAACCCTACCATTCAACTTAAGAAATTGTGAAATCTTACAGATTGGTAGAAAATTCCCATTCTATTACAAGATCGAATCTTAACAACAGGAATTGAGTACAAAAGAAAATGACCTCAGTGTTTGGATAAGTAGAATTTTATAGAAGAGCATGCAATGCAAAGCCGTGTTCAAACGAGCTTGCCGCAAACTAGGTGGGCTTTGATGTATATTTAAATGATTTTCACTCGACACATTCAACCTGCTCTTAAATACGCATATAAACACGGTGCAAACTTTAGCAGCATTTAGAAAAATGAACTCAAGCTGATAGAGAAACTATAATTGTGGGCTGTTTTCCCGAATTCCTTTATAAGGAGCTACTCGTACATCTGGATTTAGATAGACTTGATCGCAGAGGAGTTCGGCCGGATTGAATTGTTAACTACAAAACACTAAACTCAATGGTTTGTTCTTTGGGGCATCTATTTCGTCTCGGCTCAAGCCATACCACTCACACGTATATACAGTGGAACCCACCTACAACGAACTCGTTTACAACGAATTCTTGGATTGAACGAACACACCATGATTTCCCAAATAAATTCCTTCTTGGTAAGCCTATTTAAAACATTCGTACAACGAATCTGTTCGTTAAGAATCTCGCCTTTTACGAACACTGGACACGTTCCCGACAGCTATGTTTGTTCAATCAAGTTCATACATACAACGAACTCGCATTATCTTGCCTTTAACACACAACGCTCCCTCAAGAGTGGCCTGTAGTGCGCTAAGAATAGAACTGACACACTGCTTGGCGAGACACAGGCAGCCTAGCCTACAGTGTGCTAACGTGCATAACTGCCACATCTTGGGCCGAGCTAATAACAAAGCAGCACGAGAGTTCATCGAAGCCTGTCACTCCGTTGAACGATCGATCAACGAACACGTGAGCTTGGGCGACATCTACGCACAGATGCGACTGAGACGAAGAACCGAAAAGGCAGCCAATCAATCAATCAATCACATGCGATCACGTAACCAGTGCCCGGCCGGCCAAATACCATCGTCAGTGTCACTTCGAGCAGCCAATTTGCCAACAATCGCTGAAGATGTTGCCTAGTCTAGCAACGAAACGTCCGATGCAAACTCAACAAGTTCGGAGAACAAACTCAAGTAAGCTAAAACATTCTTCACTTGTCTGGCAATGCGTTTTACTTACAACGAATTTCGCTTTTACCGAGCATTTTGCTCTCCCCCCAGAGATTCGTTGTACTCGGGTTTCACTGTATTGGCATTGGATCAACCACATTCTCACCAGTTTGTTTGTTTCTAAAGGAATTACTTACGAAAAAGAAGAAGAAGAAGAACAAATATCAAAATCTTCATTCAAAATATTTGAAGTTTCAGCTTTACATTAATTTTCAATACAAAAAGCGTTACACAATGCTCCAATGTGAGCGGTCAAGTGCAAGTGCTTTACAACTCGCGGGGTCAATGCCAAGAATTTACGAATCTCTTTTGAAAACGTATTTTACCGCAAGTGCGGTCTGCCCAATGGTCGACTTCTTCAATTCAACGCTACATGGAGTAGATCTTTCGGAATACGATTCGGTTTAAAAGGATATACTTTGGCTTCATAAAATATACCATGGTGCAAACAAACTCGTAACTGGTTTCCGGAAATTAACGTACGAGAAACGATTGGAAATACCGAGCCTTCCCACCGCCCTTCAAATAAACATTCGGGGTGATCTGATACTTAGATACAAAATATTAAATACAACATATCATCCTTTAAAACGTTTATTCGAGCGTTTATTCGACGCATTTTCAGAAACTTTTCCGCTGGAACGTCGCCCACCACCATGAAAGCCAACGTTAATTCCAACTATAGGCATGCATAGAAAGTTTTGGACTCGTGGTTTAAAAAGGATAATCTGTTTGTTTGGGGTTTTAATCCGGTCGATTGGCCCCCCTCGTGGAATGTAACTTTCTCACAATCGCATGAATGTTCAAGTTCTATAGCTTTTCGAATGACTAAACAGTCCGATTCTGGAGGCAAAATCTCTCTTGAAGCGCTTGCAAAGATAGGCAGAACTCGGACGTTGGGTTTCATTGATATACTTTTAGCACACAAGAGTTGTAACTGCTCCTTCACAGCTTGCAGACGACGCTCTATACTATGCCTCCAATGTGAGAGGTAAGCAAGTTCATTCCAACTCGCATGGTCAAGGCCAAGAGCCTTCATATCACTTTATCAAAGGATTTATGGTTAAAAAAGTTAATAATTTACAGCACCACAGGATTACGGTATGAATAAAACATGAAAATTACAATAGTATAAAAGCAATACAGAATATCAAATGTAATTCTCACGAATGATGTTCGTTTGCAAGTGTAAGTCCAATTTCGCTTTAAAAATCGCCAGGCAAGGAGAGTCCACCACATGCTGGGGTAGACAATTCCAAAGAAATATAGCACGTACGGCGAAAAAATGGCGCTGACAATCAATACGGGAACTTGAAACATAAAGGAATAAGGTGTGTCCGCGTGTCACTTTTCCATCACATCAAGCAAGTGTTTTAGTGGATGTCCTTCGGTAGACACAATTCTATAGGTCATAATAATATCGCGTCGTATCCTCCTTTAGGTAAAGCCACATAGACCGAGACGTCGCAGTCTTTCGGTATACGGAACATTGCGAAGACCCATCACTAACGTTGTTGCTCTATGATAGATTTTATCGAAGAGAGCAATATCTTTTCGCAGCCAAGGTGACCCTTCGGTGATATTCTTTGGATTGACTGAGCAATCAAATGTCATTTTTCATTAAAAGTTTTCCCGGTGATGATCTATTTTCAGATGACGAGCGTCTATTAGCATTAGTTGTGTATTTTTACTTAGAGAGCGATAAATGTCACTTCAGATGTTGATTCCAGAGCAAAATTAAATAAGATCGCTTCAGTGTTCAACTCTAAACAGAAGAAAATTTTTTTTAAAAATATAAACGTGTATCGAAACATTTTGTTCAAAAAGAATTATCATGGATTGTTCTACTTGAAATCGCTGAATATGATAGATACAAGCCGTTGGTGCCTTCTAGATACAAAAGGTGTCTGAGTATGATCATTGCCTTCTAGAGAATCTCATTCAGATTCATGGGATTGTTTAAACCAATACAAAACCTGTCGCGTAAACACATCATTCCAAGTATAATACGGTTTTTGATTATGAACCAAAGACTATGTGGATAAGGCCATTCTCTTATATATGTAATTTGGATGGACGCAAGTTTGTTTTTCCCAGTATCCTTACTTTGATAAAATTTGGAAAAAACGATTTATTTTTCTTGAAACACACTCAGAAAATAGTCACATGAATCCATATTGAGTCGTTGAATTTTGCTTGTGAGTTCATGCAGATAATCATATATATAATAAGAAGAATGAACTCTTCTTTCTGAAAATATCCAAAATTATCAGCACACTAAGGTGAAAATGCTTGTTTGCAATTGCGTTTTCCGAAAACTGGTTCTAGAATCGATTCCAGATTCAATTAAGGGACAGTAAGTTAATTAGATTTCAGCACGTGTTGCATATATTTCACCACAAGGTCATCCAACATTTCCCACGATTTGATCCCCTTTGGAACAAAGCATTCTTTATGAGATGAGACAACCAGTAATTAGAACCAATCAGAATTGTGCCAACTTCATGCTCTTCGATGATTGGTTAGCCGTCGAGAATGGATTTTGTCTGTGTTGGTTCATTTGGGCCACTTTTAATTAGTTCAGCGAAGCGTTGGTAAGTTTTCGAACAAATATGCTGGTAGCGTTTCTATGTCGGCTTTGATCTTTCGTTTAGGTTTGAAAAATGTGTTTGAATTTTGCAAATGTTTCAGGCCACTGGCAGTTAGGCTGTTCGTGTAACACAGATTTTGGTTTTCAATGTTTGAATAAAATTACCTACAACATACAAGTCCACCGTTAGCACTTCATATAGCGAAATCTAACATCTTTCTCTTTGGAAAACAATGAATTTTGTTATTGCTTTCCAGGCTATTTTATCCAAGTTTTAGCAATATAGTCAACATTGTTAGCACTCAATCGTTCATTCATTCATCAGATATTTTTAAATAATTTTTTTCGAAAATATTTACGACACATATAATCAATGACATTGAGTCAAAGTGACTGAATCTGACGGTAATAGTGTGCAATTATTACTTTCCTAGGCTGTACCAAGAAGAAAACCTATTGATTTTGATATATTCTGTAATATTTAACTTCCGTCGATCAACCATGTCCAGTCTATCACTGGAAGCACTACAGGAAGTGTAGTCATTTTAAACGCTTGTAATCCCGATCCATGGCCGACATCGGATGCATGAGGTCAACATATTGAATGATATTCATGCTTGAAGTGGACAATCGTTGTTGACAATGGAGAAGGTTATTAGCATTTTTCTGATTTGTCCTCGGAAACTATCCTGACTATACAAAACGCTTTGTGCGACCGTTCAAACTTACGATCACGATTTTTTAGTTATTGACTCAAAACTCGCTGTCCGCTGGTCACAGAGCCATTATAAAATCGATAAAATTTCAAATCGTAATTTTGTGTTATGGTCTGTGTTCAAATATTTTCTTCTTCATATCTAGTGAGATACTTCACGGTTGCCAAAACCGTGTGTTTACCTGCTGCATGAACTACACCTCGTGAAGTCGGCCCGTTATTCACATTAGACTAAACATTCTACATGCTAGACGCGAAACACCGGGTTGCGTAGAGTGGTGAATTCTTGGAATACGGATATTTGACGACATGTTATATTGTAAACAAATACAGGAGGATAGCTTGAATGGACGTTACATAGTTTAGGGTATATTGCATTCTGTACCAGCACGGCTTGACAGCATTAAGATGAGATCCTCAATGCTTGGAGCGTTCTGCGAACCAATTATTCGGTATTTTGTTTGAAAGAAGATAATATTTTGATATGGATTTTTAAATGAGTTTTTGAAATTCTAAACCTTTACTTTCGGTTCGATTTTGATGTGTGAGATTTTTAAATCGTGGGCTTTGTAATATTTGTATAGCTTGATCTTATAAGAAAATGATACACCTCTGATTAAAATTTCCCAATTTTGTGAACATGGCACAATTGGAGCGAAGGATATTTTTTCGATATTTCAAAATAAGATTTACAATGCATGCATAAGAAAGTGGAAAGATGGATCGTATCAACATTGAACATTACACAAGAGCATAAATCAACTTTACGGGTTACCGCTTAAGCTTTTTCGGTTGATATCGATGTTGGCTGAGACAACGAGAGATCACTAAAATGCATTTCTGGACACATCAGTTTAGTCGAACGATTTTGATCGTTATCGCCTCAGATGTCCTACAAATGTTACAGTTAAGTAACACTTTTGCAAAACGTGTAAACGACCGAAAACGTATGTTTTGGTTTCCCTTTGGCTCATGTCGACCGAGAAAATATTGTGTTGCTAGTGTGAACAAGTTAGGTACCCAACGTTTTCAAACTCATTTGGACTGCGCTCACTAATTGTGTATATTGTCTAGACAATGTTTGCTAATTCTCATTAACTGTTTGGTGTTGTTAGTCCAGTGAGATATACAGTCATTTCTTAGATTAAATTGCAAGGATGAAAGGACAGAATATAATGTTCAATGAACTAATCAGTGATGTCTAATAATACGGGGTTATTACCCATTTAGAATGTTTACCGAGATTTCGCAATAGATTTTATACACTTCACAACAAAACTAGCTGACGAATCTCCTGTAGTACATCAGGCAGATTGATTAAACACCAGTAATGAGAATTCAGTATATAATTATTCGATTTCTGTAGTACAGTGTACTGTTCAATCCATTTCGTTGCAAATAATGCGTCTATGTGCGATCGTCACGCCGTGGATTCAACGTCACACGAATTTCTAAGCTCTCCAGGTAAATTAACATATTGCTAGAATTGCTTCAGTCAATTTCGAGTAGTGGATCGAACTTAGGAACTTACCTTACAAAACTACATTCAAGTTATCTAAGAAGTTGATTATACTTTATACAATATGACATTGACTCGCAGTACATATTGTAAAGTATGGCCGATCACGCAGAGGCCATTTGAGACGAAACACTTATCCTGTTATAACAACTTCTACATTGCTTATACAGTGTTTTTACCGCACTCGATCAAACATCATTCAGGTCACATACACATGTCGGTTGCGTTCAGATTCGTCCTTGAGGCAACCTTCCTAACGCTAAATTAAATTCACCCACAAATCCCACAACACAAAATAGATGGAGACCATTAGTCTAACGCGTTTTTTATACACATCACCTATCCGTATATATTGTGGTGCTCACATCCTTGTGTCTTACATGCCAACTTGAGCACGTTTGACCGACCTTGAATAATTTCAAATCGTTCGATAACGGTTGACGTTGTCCCTTGTTTACATTTTGCCATTTTGCCGAGAATTTTGTCGCGCGTGAACTGTTCTCACTCAGTTCTTCCAAAATGCGATTTGTTACGTGTTAGCGATCGACATTTTCCAACGTTTTGAGGCTTCTTGCTCTTATGATGTGTCGGAGGGTGGTTTTCTACTATCATTCGAAAGCTTATGATTAGCGCTCATCCAAATACATTTCGCACGGACAGCATATTGTCGAAGAATACCTCATACATAACTTGGTAGAATTCGTAAGCGGAATATTTCAACATGGTGGCGAAATAATAGCCAAGTTGACAGTTGGTTATTTTGATGGAAAAATGACAGCACATTCGGTGGGGTTTTATATTTTTCATTTCAAATTACGGTTACAAGACATTTTTGAGGAACATGACAAGTCCTTCAAGTGAAACGCACATGGAATTTATATTTTATCAAGGAAACTTCGCTTTGAACTTTGTGAACCGTTTCCAAGCGGCTGTCCTATGAATTCCAATCTGAATATAAGAAGAAGAATAAAGCTGAAATTTAGCATTCCACGTTTATTTTTAAGCAAGCTAAATAATCAATATGAACGTGACATCAAATTGCAAAACTGATCTTCATTCTTTATCTCGTTTTTGTATATATAAAAACTATTTTTAATGGATGTATTCTGCAAAAATGTTCCTCAATCAATTTCGCAATAAACGTTTTTATTATCTGGTTTCAAAACCTCTTAGATATTTATTACTATGGTTCTAAATCAGTATACTGACAATTTGGTTCTGTCGAGTGAATATCGTCCTATGAAATTCATATTTTGGGCAGTTTTCACAAAACTTCGCTCAGTCAAAGCGTGATTTAATGTAACATCTTTCATGTGTACGATTAATCATTTAGAAAATAAATGCACCTAGCTTTTGAAAATTATTTTCAAATGGTAGTCCTTTCTTGTCGATAGGCTAGATCCCGTTCCGTGGTGTCACAGTTTTTTAATTATTAATATTAAATTTGTCATCCCAGTATGTCCACTTATCTCGATCAGTATCGACTATGAATGCCCTGCTCAAGTACACTATGATTTTCTATCCGATGCAGTTTTCGATCTACAGCATTTTCTTTAATGAGTAACAATCATGCGCCCATCATTCATAAAGTTACATTGTATCTGGTCAATAAAAGCAGCCCCCTTTCCCCTGCCAGAAAATGATGACTAGAATTTGACATCCCAGCATTAGTTCAGCCTACTTTGTAGTTTTAATGTAGAGAGCCATAATATTTTTTTTATAAAAGTTGTGTACCACTAGAATTGCTTACCAAGATGTTAACTTCGTGATTAGCCATTCTATAGACGCAATCGAAGTAGCATAATCACAATCAGTGGAGCAATTTAACATTCGCTGCAACGCTCCTTAACGATCTCTTCAAGATGTGACGGATGCTGTGTAATTGAAAATCTGGTTGTTTATGTTTATGTTTCACGTGTGTTTTTCTTTAATACATTGAAACGTTTAGCACGCAAACACAAATTACCAGTATTTGCATCATTACACACTATTCGCGGGAGTTCTAAAAACAAGATTTATAACATGACGGAAAGAACTATGCATAGTGTTGCTCACACCCCACACTTACACATCACAACCGTTGTTTGACTGTTTTCCGTCATCAGGTGGAGACAGTAAGATTAGATTCAATGAGCCAAGAAACAATGGAATAGTGTTAAACAAAGGTACACTTGAATGCCATCGCTAAATATTCTTGCTAAGAACACATTTTTAAATGCAGAATCACGAAGGGACTATTGCCAAGCGCTGGACGTGCTTATAAACGACCAATATATTGTGGTACTCACATCCACAACACGAACACATCACAAGAAGTTTTTAGCTGATTACCGTCATCAGGTGGAACCAGAAAGATTAGGTTATTTGGTCTTGAAAGAGTGGTTAAAAACGACATACTCTGTACTAACTCGCCTAAAGATATCAACTTCTAGCAAGAAGTTATCCACATGGATTAGAATGTGATTGGTAAGGTAATAAAATAAAATTATTTCATCTCTTAGTGTAAAACAGAGGATATGAAAAAAGACACAATCGTTGAAATTGCGGTAAAGTAAAAATATTATGACAATGGTATGGAATTTCGATGTCTTCGAATATCTGGATGAACGTTTCTTAAACTGCATCTACGGGATCAGATAAATGGATTATATTGATAAATTTTGATGTTCCGATGAGACACACATTGCCAGGTTTCGTGCCAGTATCGCTCATCGGGTGACGATAGTGAGCTCAAATATACATCCAGCAGTGTTCCTGCTCTAAATAAATTTATAATTTGGAGCCGAAGCAACCAAAATTCAGATAAGACACAATTTCTGCGCATTTCAGTCTGTTCCACAAAATCTGTAGTTTATCGAACGTTTGTTCCAATATTGTAATTCGTTTTTAATATTCTGTAACCGTGTGCTTTACCGATTATATTTTTTACTTAGACTGCTGTCAAGTAAACCCAGTCAGGCATTAGCTTCTGTCCTTACACATTTGGGTAATCAACTTCTTTCTTGCAGTTGTTTGCTTTTTCTATCTTGAAAATGTCTAAGTTCTTCAGTTCTGTTCCTACTTTAACCTGATTTCCCTTGTTTCATAATGTCTAAATGCTTCAAAACCACTGTGATATATATTGAAGAAAGAACAATCTTTATTCTAAAACTTGAATTTTAAGCCCACGAACAATGTCGAAGTATACAGAAGAACAACTGTTGAAATCATGCTTACAGTATTCGCGCATTATGTACATATTGTAGAGGGTGAAATACAACAAGTTTTCGAATAGAACGTTAATTACGCTCGTTAAATAATAAGCGCTTAATCGCTATCGGTCAAACGGTTGACAGTACCCAAAGTCGTGAGGTGTGGGACTACAATGGTGATGGTCGGGGTTTCGAATCCCAACCCCGAAGCGGAGGATATGCACTGCTGATGAGCTCAAGTAAGAGCGAAACTCGAGTCCAGTGCTTCCATGATCAACTTTGTGAATAGTTCGATTGGCCATGAACGGATGAGTAGTCACAAATAATAAAACTACTTTGGATTATCTGCCTAAATTATATAGGCGAATCGAGTAACCACAACACCGACCCGAAACATGTTTTCCCGACTGTCGTTTCGATAAGCACTGTTAATCGATTTCGTGCCAACCGGTAAGATTTAAGCCTTCACCGCGCAGAGCTCGTTTACCGGACATCAGTGGATTGCTCGATAGCGAGTGACGTTCCTTAGCTCTTGCATGCTCCTAAAGATGTTTTTATTCAAGCGTTTTGATACAATCATTTTGAAACTCGAATTATGTCGGGTTCGCTATTGCCGTTGTCGCTTTTCGGGGGTTCTTACTCGTGGTTTGCGCGGCTGTGGATGGTGTTCTGTCTATTATCCGAAAGTTCATGAATAGCGCTCATTGCTGATGTGCTCCACAATTTATTAGATCATGTCAACAAGATACATTTGACCGTAATAATTCAATTATGAGTTCCTCTTGACAAATATAACTTGGTGCAAATGTAATAAATGAACTTCGATAAGAAGAGTTGCAGCAAGAATGTATGCTCCCCATTAATCTAGTCTATGAAGAAGATTCTCTTTCGAGGAATCCGTCATGCATCGTTTTAACAGCTTAAGGTCTTGTGAAATATCCATCAGCTTTTCAGGAGTTATACCAAAAAGAGAAAATACCGACATCATTGTTATTTTTCAGCGTATAAGCCTACCCAATAGCGTGGACTTCGAATCGACCGAGCACAACATTGGTTGCTGAAAATTTGTGTACAGAATAAACCTCATTCCTTATTCGCGTATTTTTTGCATCTTCAAGGATTTATGGTTAAAAGTTAATACTTTACAACCTCCACAGGATTACGGTATGAATAAAAACAGGAAAACTACAATAGTATAAAAGCAATAGTGAATATCAAATGTAAGGCTCACGAATGTTATTCTTTTGCATATGTAAGTCCAATTTCGCTTTAAACGCCGCCAGGCAAGGAGAGTCCACCACATGTTGGGGTAGGGAATTCCAAAGAAATATACGGCTCATTAAGCTTAACTCGCCTCAAAACCATACTCCAGCTGTGACACTTAGAAAAAACGCATTTTTAAACTTGTAGAGAAACAGTAATTGAATGATAATGAAGTTTTACTTCTTATTAATACTGAACCGAAATGTATTCATCAACCTATCTTTAATGGTAAATGAATATATAATTTCGGCTGATCTTAAAACTTCATTATCTCCGCGATTGATATCATCATATAAACTTAGACATTTAGTGAGAATGGCAATGAAGTAACGGTAAACTCAGCGACTTGTTAAGCACGGACCCGGATACAAATTTAACCGTTGAGCGCAAAAAATTGTGCTCAATCCTGATAAGAGAACAGAACATTTCTAAGTTATTATTCAATCGCATCCGTTGGAAACGCGATTCCACGTAAGTTATACAAGATAATCTGTCGTTACACTAACATACACAATGATGCAACTCACATTTCAATGTGCATTATATTTTACTTTCGGTTTTAGGATTGTTGAAAAAGCATCATGCGATATTTATTATTGTTTTCGTGCATAATTGCCGTGTGCTTTGCTGTTGCACTCGGTGAGCAATCGCAGAATAATGAGGGCGCAATCGATAAACCGTAAGTTATTTACAAATTTTCGCATGTAATGTAACTGCGCAGATTGCGGGTTACTGGTTTTAATAAAATTGCAATTTCGTAAATATGGCAAGCTTAACTAATATTCTACACAATTGAACTGATTTTTTTTAAATTTTTCAAAATTATTGTTTTTAGTTGGTGCATCACCAAACCCCACAAACTGATTCGTGCTGGTTGCACTCATCAGCTGAGGGCAGAAGGATCAGTATACACATGTCTTAAAACATTGGTGAAAAGTTGAATACATTCACATTGTAAGCGTGTCACAACCAACCTTTTCAATCGCAAGTGCCATCACACAGTACGGACAGTAAGATAAAGAACTGATCTTAAATCAGTCAGATTGATTCCACATTTTTCTGATTTGAAATGAATAATATTCTTCGCAATCTAATTCACCCGGTATAATGAGTCTTGAATCCCGCGCAGTGTGCAATATACTATTCACTTCCAGATTGACATCCCTACTTCAGTACACTGAAATTCATTCATTAAGGGACAACAAAACAATTGACAAAAACTAGAGGTTCCATGGCTTTGGATATGTTACTTTATTGACTATATTGCTGCCGCGAGGTTACTTCATTAGGATCTAATTCATCGGGAACACTTTGGTGATAAAATCACGATCTGTATCTAGTGCAATTTTTACGTTTGAACGGATACAAGTATCTCAAAGGAAATATATATTACGATTGTTTTTATTGAATTCTCACAGGGTTCCAAAGATATGCTAAATTCGTGGATGTTTCAAGGTTGAGAAATAGCTGTAAAATTTAAACCAAATTTAAATGTAGAATAACCCGAATGGTAGTATTAGCACAATAATTGTCACGTTATCATAAACATCGCGAAGCCAATTTTATCTGCCTAACCTCGAAAAATATTTTATCTTCAGTGGGTTGATATTTAATCATTAAATTTGATTTATTACATTTGACATTTTTTGCTAGATCACGTGAAACGGCGACGAGAGAAACTGAAGGTCGTCGTAGACACCGCGGAGATAACGGAGAAGGTCGAGTGAGATCAAGAGGTTTGTTCAAAATCAGATGGAAATTTGTAAATTTATCGCAACGAAATTGATTCAATAAAGTGCATTCATGGAGCTCGAAAAAACAGCGTTTAAATTGATTAGCTGTGAATGTAATTTAAAAATACTTGTGTGACATTAAACAGATTAATTATTATTCGTAAATGAAGGCAATAGAATGCAAGGAAATTTAAGTGCAATCGGTTAAAGCAGTTTTAGGGTAACGTTTCACTTCTGACACAGAAGCTTCGTCAGACCAAAGGTGATAGTCAGAACAGGACCATGATTAATTAGCGAAATGTCCAAGGCAGGTCGACTGGCGGTCAATAAGGTGGATAGGGCAGAAATCTCCACAATCTGGCACTCGGCACTGTTGTGAAAGTAAATAGTTGTTATTCACCTTATACCTGCTAGATAATTAGATATTTGTGTTTCTTCAAAAATAGCTTAACCTTAACACCGTTAGCTATGTACATTTACGCATGTGGGCCGCTGTGTCAACTCACCTTGACCGTATTCAATTGTATTAGATTGACGTGGATACATACTAGGAGGAAAATTGACCACTGATCCTGGTCATTCCCACGAGACGTGACACACTGTAGGCGTACTATAGGCTGTTTTTAGCGGTATGGCCAAATCAGTGGTGGTGGGTGTACTATTACTTAATCATGTTCCCTGTCCTGACTATCATACTTGGTCTGACGAAGCGTCTGTGTCAGAAGTGAAACATTACACAATAACTGCTCTAACCGATTACACTCAAATGTCTTTGCATTATGAATACACGATTGGTCCCAAACATATTCCAATCGATTGGTGACCGCAATAGAACATTCACAGATACAACATTTAGTTTGATTTATTGTATATTCGAAAAGTGTGTTTTGTAATGTTTGACAACTTTCAGGAGAACGTCGTCGGAATCGGAAGGAGCGCCGTCAAAAGAAACACGTGAGTGCTGGAGCAACTATCAATTTTCATGGCAGTATCGGAACGATTAATTACGAACGTACTTGCAACTCATCTTGACATTATGATCTGATAATTATCTTCCGTTTTGTATCTCATGAAACTCAGAGGGAAGCATGTAACACTATAGTTCTGATAATCTTTCAGATTTCAACTATATGCTCAATTTACGAAAATCTGCAACTCCTCAGTATTTCTCAGTGATATTCAACTTATTGCATATTTGGGACGTTGTGGCAGCAGCTATATGTTTTGTGTGCTCGATTGTTGACTTTGTGCTCACCAACACTTAACTGTGAGAGTCAGAAAGTTAAATTCATCGTTAGATTTAATGTTTGACAGAAAATCCTGCCATATACATGACCTAATCATTCGAATCTTCTATGATATTATGAAATCATAGTTGTCACGGAACTGAGAGTCAACATAATAGAAGTTCAAGTAACAGGCTTGTTGAAACAGTTGTGGTCATCAATTCAGCTACTCAGGCAATCGACTTGGTCACTACTGGTAGCTTTCATTGGAGCTTCAATCGAGAAGATTGCGTGCCGCGTGGAAAATTTGTGGGGTCGCTTATTCTGACTTGTAGAAATTTTACTTAAAGTGCCTTGTATATATTGTTAAACAATTTGTAGAATTAGCGTTGGATGGAATGCATGCGCCTCAACTCGTGTACGCTACGTAAGGAAGGGTTCATTTAGATAATGTGCGTTCAAGTTTAGCGAATTCGATAATTATCTCGCATTGTGAAGCGACATTCCCATAATTCACAAACATCAGACACCTTTTTAGAAAGTTAGAAAATAAACAAACTGTTTGATAATACATGTTGGATCATGGGGACTTTTCTAGCCAGCCTGGATTTCAGTATATTACCACAGTTGCGTTTGATAGTTAAAAGTTTTAAATTGAACTCATTATTTGCCGTTATATTTAATGATACGGTAGTTTAAACAAGGAGATTGAGCAACTGAATTACAAATTTGAATATATCCATAAAAATTTAGTTGTTCGTTATCACATATTCTGGAATGGTTCAGTCGTACCAACTTTACCCAGCAGTAAATTACAAGTTCATACGTTGTCCACCATCCCTCCACTGTTTCAAAGCACGTGTATACCAATCATATTGTACCCATCTCATCAAAGCAAACAGTAAAAAACCGATCGTTGGGTGTTGGTGATGGAAATGCATGCATATGAACATATTTTTCATTATATATAGATGTTTGTTTAATAAATTACAATTATAATTTTTCAGAAGTCTTGCAAACGTCAGGCAGAAAGTGGTAAGTGTTACACATTTTTGTAAAATTCCCTTATAATAATTCCATGAAGTTAAGCTAACTTTTTCTCCAAACGCACGAATGTAAAGCACTGAAATCGACAAAGTTTTCTGCGCTGGTTGAAACAACTTTTGTAATTCGTTGTGTAAGAGAGAGCGAAATGATCTGGTTTGATAACAACGCTAAACAAATTCCTGAGCGAACGTAAGCGCACAGATGTAGCATGGATGATATGCTAATAAAATACATAAAAATTCAAATGTGCAAGCAGTTTAAACAGGGGACGTTTTATTATAAATTTTAGTTTTTATGATTACAGTTCTGATAAAGAAAAAATTGACTTCAACTGGATCAACGCATTCCGTTTAAATTTCACAGATGGAATCTCAATTGATGAATGTCGGAAAAAACGGAAGGAAAATCGACTGAAACGTCGTAACAACAGATTCAACGAAATAACACCATCGTACTAAAACAACGTGAAGTTTGTCCCGAAAAATGGATCATTCATTGACTATGCACTCATAATTTTGGGTATATTCGCTGAACTACGTGATTGCACAAACACATAACGTATACCGACAAAATCATTTCCCATTACTACGAAATTTTTCTTTTTACTTTGTTCAACATTTTTTGTTTGTTTTAATAGTTAACAACACTTAACTTTTAATATATTATTTGATTTGGCTTGCTGAAAACCACTCTCTGTCTAACTCTGATATTGTTTTGTGTTGCAATCAGCTTGTCGTCATTAATAAAAATCAAATTGCTAATTAAAATAGACTTATTTGTTTGTTCTATCGTTTGATAACCATATATGTTATATAAATGTGTCTTCGACAGTTTTAATTTAACGTGTGCAAAGAGACTCGAATTGAATCAATTTTTTCGTTTTAAAATGGGGCTCAGCAACGAGCCATTCTTGTTATTTTTCACGATGTTGGGTTTAGCAATGCCAACAAAGGCTAGAATCAAATTGATCAAACGACACAATATATTTATCGTTAAAATCCCTGATGGTAAAGCGAATATGAACTTCGGCTTTAGATCGTTTGGCCTAAGTTCAAAAACCACCAAGGTCACATATTTTAGAAATTACTTTTCAGCATACTCACGGGTAAAATTGTTGCAAACAATATGTATAAAAATAAGCGCCACAGTGTTGCACCCTTACCAGTTTGTGAAATATAGTTGTGCAGGAGATGGGCATCACCGATGAGTGCTAATGACAACCTTTCGAATGATTTAGTGACCACCATTCGCGGGCACGACACAAGAGCAGGAACCGGCGATACGGCCGAAGACGACAATGACGAACTCGGGCGCATGAGAAGATGAAAAACGTCAGTCGCAATAAAACAAAATGCGATTTTGCAATGTCGGTCAAACGAGCCCTGAATGGTAAGGGCTGAAACCCCCGGATGGCAAAAAATCGTTTGACAAATCAGATCGAAGTAACAACCGAGATATTCACGTTTCAGGACAGTCTTGTGATTATGTAGTTTGCCTATGTAAGAGAGGCGAGTGATTTGTTATTTGTTTCGTGCGTAATGAGTCTGACCAATACCTTGTGTTCTCTTGTGTTTTGGGATTCTTGAGCGAACATGATTAGCGTTTGAATAATTGACCTCAGAGATGAATCGAGACGCAATTCATGTGCGTGCGGTTATTGGTTATCGGTGGAACGATGACCTGGACAAATGTCCGCAAGCTTCCACTTGTTGACTTGAAATGACCTGACACAATCATTTCCGGGTTTTCTCCCCAACCACTCGAGAAAAGAGACAACGTCCTAACTGGATCCAGTAGCCTTAATATGAATAAATGATAATTTTTACTGAGTGACATTCATCTCGAGAGAACATCATTAATTCTGCTTTTTTATGCTGTCCAATCACAGAACCCCCGCGTCCAGTTTCGTGCTGATGGTACCCATTAGTTAGGAACCAGGAGAAACGATTGAAAAATCTTGAACATTGATGAGTTTTTTGTACATGATTGGTGGAAAGATCAATAATATCATACTATAAAGTCATCATAATATGCAGAATTAGTTAGTTAGTTAAACTTTTAAGCTCCGACGAACTATTGGAATTCGTTCAGCAAAGTTTTCATTTCTGAGTGAACAGTATATTGTCAGCATTTATGGTTGGTTTCGAAAAGCATCTGAAAGCCCCCGTTCTTAATGTTTTGTCGCATACATCCAATTGCTTGAATTAATCTCAATTTTGTTAACGCGATTCACAGAATTCACGTCCGTGGTGAACAATAGTGTTCTAATGCCTTATAATACTTTTGTGAACAGTGCGAAATTTTACATCAATGCCATGTACTTTATGACTCAAGATCATTAGATGTATGAGGTGCCTAGCGATGAGTGTTAATATCGTAACAGAACAAGCAAATCATGGAACAACACCGGAGCAGGAAGCGCAGAAAAGATCGATCGTGACAATCATGAATCCGCAATAATTTGGGTTTCGGAACGAATGCAAGAGAATAATTAAAGAGAGAATATGTTAGGAAATATATGGTGATGGACAACTTCAGTCGCTATCGAATAGTCTTCAAACTAGTCCAACGCAATGTACACTTGAATGAAACCGGTTTTCGCAAAATCGATTGCCTAATCACAACAAAGTGACACTCGATAGAGACATGTTCAAGACAGTGTTGGGATAACGCGATTTGTTTACATAAGATGGATGCGTCATGTGGTTTCTTTGTCATGTGTGTAATAAACGAGTATGATCGATTGGCGTGTTTGGGATATGTTAGTGAACGTAAGTAGCGATGGAGAGTTTGAACACATAGATGAATCAGGACGATTAGACGGTAAGTGCTGCAAAACGCACGGATGACGTAGTTAATGTTTGATCGGGTGCCCTCGAAGCCCGTGTGAACAATGCAATGGTGTTAGAAGAGAATATGTGTTTGAACCTCATTTAAAATGAGGTAATCCCCCACCCATTACAATAAGAATGGAATGTTTATTAATTGAGTCGATCCACTATGGTCATCAAATTTATTCTGAAAATTAGTTACTCAGTACAGCTCGAATTTTAAACAGTGCAGCATGAAGCAACGCTGCTATGCACATCCAACTCACAATTATCTTGTTTAGCCCATTTGATTTCTGCACATCATGATACCTTATAGGATGTAAATAAATTATATTTCACACTAAAACTATACATTGTTGACTTCTTAAGTTCAATGCTGTAATTTTGCAAGATCAACATGAGAAAAGAAATTTGATGTTTATTTGTTTATTGTAGTCTGTCGAAAATTGTGAAAAGGTCGCAATTGAAAGTTTGATGATATAAAACGAAAAAAACACAGCATGATAATAATCAAGACCTGTCAATGTTTGTACGTGAATCGTCATGATTAAAATTGATTTCAGATTGTTCCGTTTAAGCATATATCATATTTGCCGCCGGATCTTGCGTGACTTCCGTCGACTGGTAAAACGGCTCTGAAATAAATTTATTGAGAACAGTTATTTTTGTAATTTTATCATATTTTTCAAAATATAACCCAAATACACTAATAGGAAACGGAATTAAATGTAGTTATACTTGAATGCCACTGTTGCATAGTGTTCGTGCAACGATGTTTAAACACAGAATCACATAGTGATTCGTGGTCAAGCATTCAAGGCGCAAACATCGTTGTTCGTTGTACGAACACTATGCAACAGTGGCATTCAAGTATAACTTTGTTTACCACTTACCCATTGTTTCAAGACTCACTGAACCTATTCTTACTGTCTCCACCTGATGACGGCAAACAGCCAAAAACCGGTAGTGGAGTGTAATTTCGTGTAATGTGAGCGACACATCACTTTGGGAATTAAATGTAATTTACTTATCCATCAAAACCAACAGATCAACCCATAATTGAAAGTTATGTATAATGAGCAACCCTTATAATTCCACAATGTATGCAGCATATTCACGCAATTTAGTTAACAGAATCATTATCGGCTTACTAAACTCATAATCCACTTTGTGAAAGACCGTCGATCCACTTTCGTCCGGTGCAAGGTACGTGACAAGGATTGCTTCATTGTTCGCGGAGCGTATCGTAATTTCCTTCAAATCAATCAATCGATCCACCCAAAAAATCACCGGAGCAGAGCAATTTGACCCAGAAGTATTCGTGTTAAGCTTGTGCCTTTCATTGGCTGAAACATCAACAACATGAGGAACTGTTTGTGCGAAATATATTTACGTCAGAATGTGTTCCGAAAAAATGATGAGTTGCATTCTTAAGAGCAAAGACTAGCGTATCATGGGATTTTATTTCTGAAAGAGGTTGCAGGGAAAACAGTTAAGCGTTGCAAGTAAGATTGGAGCGAAACATTATAAAATTGACAATTACAAACATTCTACACTCATGAAATGAAGCCATCCACGTTGATATTTTTTGCTAGTCAAACGGAATGACTGAATCCTCATTGATTTGTTTCTAAGGCATCTACATGCTAACTCGACATATACCATGTCCACAAAATGCCACACAGATCACGCTGATTCATATTAAACCAGATACGTACCGAAAATTGTTTCACGGTGAAAGCGATGTAATGTGAAGTTGGAGCGATCAAGTACCAAAAGCAAAGCGTGTCTTTTGGTTGATTGCGACCGATTTCCAACGTGCCCTGACGGTTCTTCAACACTGTATTGCATTGTTCTGAAAAAGTACAAAAGAGTTCGCATTGACAATTATCGTCTGCTCATGCCTGGTTGCATTGGTTGCCTATCAGATGCAGAGAGAAATTATTACAGAATTTTCCAAATTGTATACCACATGGCGCACAAGCTACAGAATATATTTCTCGTCGCAATGGAACAAATTATTTACTCGGTGTTGTTACTTTACGTGTGTTAATGTGCGTCAATATATTGGAATTCCACAGCTCTTTCAGTTTGCATTTTGCTGAAGTCGCCGTTTGAATCAACGATTAATTATTAATCAAGTAATCAGTCGTCCGCACTTTTACGACTGTGTTTGAACACTTTTATAAAGAGAAATGGAATCATATCTTACAGGAACACAAGTCAGTATTTATACAAGTTTGCACAATACACACAAAGACGGGTTTTGTGCTGCTTGCGCTCATCAGATTAAAAGAACGATCAAGGATAAATGGATTAAACCGACGAGAAACTGTAAACAAGATAGTCGAGTATGACAATGTCTGACAGGTTTGACATGACCAACCTGTTCAATCACATAAACCAAAACAGATGTAAGTGGGGGTAAACTCAATATCGTGAACAAAAATTCTCATTTTTATGCATTTCGATCACATACAACGTACGGCCTGTTTCATGCTGTTTACGCTCCTCAGTTTTGTTGTTGTTATACTCATTCGGTGGACGTTGACCATGGATGTACATGACAATCTCATAGGATTTTTACATGCTGCACAGATTTTGGAATGACTAAACAGACCAATTAGGGAAAAACGATCTTTCCGTAGCGCTCGCAGCGATGAACAAATGATCGACATAATGTTAAACGTCGTTGGTGCGATCTGCGTTCACTAGCCATGAACTGTATCTTCCCCTACCGAGATTTACACAATACCTCCAAAGTAAGCGGTCAGAGCAAGTTCTTCCGAACTCGTAGGGCCAATGCTTGGTGCATTCAGATCTCTTTTGCAAACGTCGTTTTACTGTATGTGCGGTCAGCACAATGGTTGACTTCTTTATTTAAACTCACCATTGAATAGATCTTTCGGAATACGACCATTTTCTATACTGTAATCGTAACGAAGCCACTGCGCTGTTTAGTAGAATGAACATGTTCCCTAGAACAGCTTTTCAAAACCCATCAGCTCTAGTCATTTTGTCCATCCACGATAAGATTAAGTTACGACGGATGCTTCGTAGATGGAAAGCATTCAGCTTACGTTCGTGTCTTGCGTGGGTGATCCAGTTTTCACTGACGCACAGTGAAGCATTTAGTACACACCCAGGGTATACCATCATCCCTGTCTTTACAGTTAACTTGCGGTTACCCCAAGCACGAGAGTTCGATCGGGAAAAAATGACAGCTGCTCTGCTAATCCGCATAGCTATCTCCGTGACTAGCTAAAAGTTATCCGCAATGGTTCAACCAACATATGTGTAATGATGAAATGGATCAAGCTGACAGTTTCCAACAGTGATAATTGGAGCCAATACAAACCCTTGGCAAAGGACTTCAGTCATTTTCATTCTGATTGTTAGCCTAAAGTCATAACATGTCGTTAAAAATCAATCCATTAGCGAATAGAGATGTTCTTGGGAGTAAGCAATAATTGCTTTTTTGTCGACAAACAGCAGGTCACGAATTAGCATATCTCGGACATTGGTTTGTGCTCTTAACTGGTTCAGGATGAATCAAATTGCCATCACTTCGCTTAGCGAATGTGAAGGTCCTTGGTGTCGACGGAATTCCAAATGAGCTCAGCATTATTACCGCCTCTTCAACATTTGTTTCTTTAGTGCTCATAAAGGGAGTGTGTACATGGGAGATGTGAGATAGTATCCAAAAAGCTGTGCATACTGGAAATGTTCACGGTATGTATGTTGGTATCAAGAGTGACATTAGTTCGAACAAACTTAAGACGGCTCCCTCTAAGTCTGTATCAGCAGCCCAATTGTCGCAAAACTAAGCAGACGGAATGATGGGTAAAGCACATCTCTTTTCTCTGCTCTAAGCACAGGACGGTTTTTCCGCGTGTACTTGAAAATGTTGAGCGCTTGAGAACCATTGAACATCTAGATACTCCATCTACTCTTGTTGAGATCAATGAGGAAATTGACCGCTTAACCAATGCGAAGGCCACCTGAGCTCATTGGATGATGTAGAGTAGCATTAAAACAGCCTCTTCACCGATTGTTTATTCACTGCGGCAGGAGGAGTGTGTCACACACGAGATGCGAGATTCGAAGTGAATCACGCTATTTAAGATTAAGGGTGATACTGGCGACTGCAACAACTACAGAGAAATCTCTCTTCTGAATGTTGTACGCAAGTTGTTAATTAAAGTCATACAGCTCGTAATAAAGTTTCAGCTGATAATTTTTACTCCGAATCACTAAGTGGCTGCCACAAGGAAAAATCAAACGTTGACATGATCTTCTCTCCGAGACAACTTCAAGAAAAGTGTCGCGAACAGCGTGTGTCCAGAATGATTTAAGGAAAGCATTCGACTACGTTAGCAGGGAAGTTATTTTCAAAATGATTGATCTTATAGGCTGCCACCTAGACTGCTAAACTCGTTATTTGGTTCCACTCAAGCATGGAAGGCTCCCTCGATTTTAACGTTTTCAGTTCCGAAGCCTTTGAAATTTGCCAAGCCTTCGAACAAGGGTTTATTATTGCTACCACGTTTTACGGTATTTTCTTTGCTCTGCTTCTGAAGCACTCGTCTGTAATGGACAGTCGATAAATGGTACACAGGTGAACTTGTTAAAAGTTGGTAATTCGAGCTTCATCCAAAGGTGGTTTTCTAGTTTATAATGAGCATATTTGAGAGAAGTTCAGAAAAAATCACCACATTTTAATTATTTTGTTGGGTATTAAGAAAGTTTATTCATCAATTTCTAAAAATATTTATCTTTATTTAACTCCCTAGATTAATTGCAATTGTTATTTACTAACAAATATCTTAGCAAAGTGTGACATGAAAACGCATATTCAAACTTACTTAATATACCGCTTTGTTTTGCGATCCGTTTTGGCTGACTAGTTCGAGCGACTGAAGGAAAGAGGATATGAACTAACATTTGTTGAATAGATACATCCGATATAGCGGAGAGTTGACAATTGCTCAACACTTCATCTCAAGCATTTTGTCAACAAATGAACCGATGAAGTATAGAAAATATATTTATCTAGTCACTGTCAACCTCAAACATTCTAAGGCCAAATACTGTCCAGATCACTGCAGCACTTGTATTGATCTATTCAGATGATTCATTACATAATCCGTCACTACAATCCTGAAAATTTGAAACATTCGACGCAATCCACAATTTTTTGAGCTAAACGGTTCGATTTCTTGATTAATGCGGAATATCTGTCGAAAATTTGGGAAAATTACAAAACCACCCACGATTCAGTGAGAACATTTACCGGCCTTGTATCTTCCGAAAAAGTATTTCTCGCCATTCTCGTGCCCGGAAACCAGTAAAGCACTCAGCGAATTAAAACTGGACCTCGTGGCGAATCCAGTTGTTTTACGGATGGCATCCAGTCTAGGAGATAAGCAAGTTGGCCCATCGAAAAACAACAAAAAGTCGGATTCGTCCGCAGGCAACTGAAACAAGATGATAAGAACGCATTGAAATTGCTGCAAATTGTTTTCGTGAACTGGGAGAACAAACTAAATGTTTTCAACTGCTTTACTATACAAGCACTAGATATAATTTTATACGGGTTGTTAACCACGGTATATCTACACTCCACTGACTTACCTCCAAATTGTGCAGCTCCAATTCAATACTGGTTTTATCAATAGACTCGATCAATATATTACAAAAAGCTCTTTTGGGATAATTCTTGGGATAGAATGGACTGAGCAGTGATCCTTCATCCACGGGTAGTAGATGTTGATGGCAATTGATTGACAGTTCTACGAAGTGATAAAAATAATCTCAAAATAATTTTGAAACTATTTCAAAACACATTTTGATGAAAATGTTCAGCAGATACGGTCGTCGCTTTGATAAATTCAACATTAACATCGAAAATTTCAAAAATAGACAATGTAAAATAATATTGCCACCAATGCATGAACACTAACGAGATACCTTTTCTGTGGTCAATATATATACCGCCATGACGTTGGTTTGTCTTCTTCTGGTAAAAAAGAATGACCGCATGATTTGTTCTTGTAACAATTTCATAATCCAACTGCTTCGCTCGTTGATCTAACAGGAGAAGTTCTTTTGCGGAACAATCTGGTCCATCCAAAATACGTAACCAGCTATTCGTATTGAGAGGCTGTAAAGTGTGTAAATGAACTGCGTGATGCAATCATAAAATTAGACCGTCGTGATATATTTTCAAAAGTCTCATTCATGGCAAATACACAGAAATCTGTTTGAGTATTCCGCCGAATACACTTCCTAAAAGCTAATAGACCTTTTGTTATTGCAGACTGATGCGGTTAACCAATGGATAGACCGTGCTTGCACGAAAATTAAGTTTGAAAAGGATCTAAGATGGCTCTTGCCCTTGATGTTTTGAGTTAGGACGAAATTGCGCGTTACCGTTCAATTTGTAGTCACTGAGTAATGTGTCATTTCATGCTGTTGAACTTAGATTACTTCGAGATCGTGTGAATACTGCCTAGCGTACTAGTTTTGCCTTTCGCTATGAGCAAAAGGGTTTGTTTCCCGAATTGGACCGATTTTTCGTTTGACACAATGCGGTCCATGTACTAGTTATGCACTTGTAATGCACATCCACGGTCAGCTTCAAGCAAATGAAAGTCACAGCGAAGAATATTGCTTTGAAATTGATCAAGTCCTTGCTCACGAACTTTAATGCAGCACATGCCGATCCTCGAACAATAGGCTACAAACATCAATTATAAACATGTGTTGTTTATGCTGCACTGTTTGAAATGGCTTAGCCAACTTCAAACGCTTTACTTCAATCATGAGATTTCTTAAGATGATACGCTAGAAACCATTTTGGGGAAATCATGTTGTTCCATGGAAAGAATTATAATTTTTTGCAACGATTGCGGTTCATCAATCACTGAAACGAATGTCGGTGACAAGAATGGATTATACAGAATTTTTTAATGATCAATAATTACACTTATTTCACCATAAATATAAAATTAATACAAGTTGGCATACGATCATCTCGACTCACCTCGTTCATGTGCACTCGAAAATTGATTTGCTTTCCAGGATTCATTCTCAACTTCCAGCGGCAAATATAAGTATCGGAAATCGCTGGCGGCGTTCGAAGTATGTCACCGAAATTCAATTCAGATTCGCCACAATAATCTTAACGCGAATTTCATCAGTTTCAAATCAAAAGATATATCACAAATAATCGAACAGTACTAACATCGTGTTGTACATCACATAGATTAGATAGACTGAGTTTGACTTGAAACCGATGTTATGCATGGTTCGTGCGAAGTACCATGAATGACAGTTATTCTTCGTTCAGAACTTGAGACGGCAATTAGCAAACAATATGTTTCATTGCGCAGCTTCTCCAAAATTACAGGGCGCCACGGATTCCGAAAGTTTTCCTTTGTCAGGTAATTAACATTGCTCGTAGTTGCGACTCGAGATGATGTGCTGGAACACTTGCGTCGTTTCGATGAACTCATTTCAAAATTAGATACACTGGTGCCATAGACATACAAACGGAGGCTACACCGATTTGATTATCATTTGCAAATATAATTTGGTTTACTACATTTCCACTGTTTTAATGCTCCTTTAATCTAACCACATTGTCACCACGAGGTAACTGAGAATGTCCAAAAATGGGTTATGGTATGTACGTACAAGAGAGGTGAGCACCCATAAAAGAAGTTGATTTTAATGAGTTTCAAAATTGAACATTGTTTAACACTTCACCGAAATCAAAGCTTGCTGTCTCCGCTTAAAGATTGGGAAACAGTCGGAGCGATGGAGTGCAGTGAAAAACATTTTACACGGAGACCACGAGTTCCTTGTCTCTAACTAACGGTTGTTTGTAAGTAGTCTAAAATGTCATTTGAACAGAATTTATATCTCTGAAAAGCCTTATATTTATAAATGATCACCACACACAAATTCACGTTCAAAAGAATGTGGTCTTCAGGTCTCTCTTCATGCAGACAATCAACCCGAAACCGACATTTAACTTGTGGGTAGGAGGTACATGAAGGTTTTTATATTTAAAATCCGCTGAGACGAGACTTGCTGCGTACGTGTGTAAACTAACAATAGTATGGAATATATTTAATTGATATCACGAAGTGGTAGCTAAACTGGTGGAGATTCTTTTAGCACGTTTGTTTAGATTAGAATGATTATAATGGGAGGACTTTAAATACCGGAGTACATAGAGGAAATTGTTCATTCGCATTCATTATAAAGTCTCGCATGCATTATAACAAAAAAGTTTAAATTTAAATAATATAAATTTTAAACTCACCCGGATGTATAATCAGGTCTAGTTCATTGACCAGGTCTAAGTTCCGATATCCACCTGATTGAATGTAAAAACGAACCTTTTAGTGAAAGGTTCTGAATTCAAGATTGAACTATCACTACAAAGCTATTTCTCAATTTCTTATTAATAAAGCTTTAGCAAAGTTTATTTCGCACTAGGGTCCGTGTAATTATTGTTGACCGAAAGATTCAATCGCTCAAATGAGTTTGTAGTAGAAAAACGAGTTTTGTTGCAGGATCGATTTCAAAATTGAGAATTGATTTTATACGTAGCCAATTTACATGTAAAAAATAATAGTATTAAACGTTGCTAAACTAGAGTTAGCATTCCATGTGCAACAGCAGACAAATGATGCTCTATTCATAAAAATGGAAAACAATATTTTGTTGATTTGGTAGTTTTAGGGTCGAAAATCACGCTGGCAAATTACACGTGAATTGTTTCAACTCTAAATGAGAAGAACCAGCGGAATGAATGTTCGAATATCAGCGTGTTACGTAAGCGTTTAGTTGATTGGTCAGTCGTTTCCATAGTTTCAATCTGGTTTTTTTTAAAAAACATTATTTTCTAAAATGTGATTTACTCTGAAAACCAACACCTTCATTAACATGAAAAAATATACCTAATGATATGTTAATGATGATCAGGAAAAAGTATTCTAAAGATTGTATTGCAAAATATTTCACAACAAATTTCACTGAATAAGTCGGACTAATTTTAAACAAAGCTTCATTGAGAATTCAGTAAAGGCGGGCTCTTGATATTGAAATTTCTTTCTCAAAAAATTCAGAAAATTATTAATAATGCTTCCAATATATATCAAAATTATTTTATTAACTCATTGATGATGGACTGTATTAAAAGTATCTTAAATTTTCAATAATATCATGAATTACATGGAATGGAAATTTATTGGTAGTTAAAAAAAACACTAGAAAATTATGGAAGACTTTAAGAAAACTTTGCGACCAGGATAGTGTGCGCAGTTTGCCAAGCATCTCGCTGGATCAAATTAATCTCGATTTTAGTAATGAAATACACGTGCATATTAATCAGACAACTTTCACGTAGATTTCAGATTATCTGAAATTGATGTCCTCAGAATGCTCTGTAGGTTAAAATTGAACAAAACCCCTGGACCAGACATGGTAACTCCAATCGTATTTGAGGCATAAAACCGATTTCTTGCATTTTCAACTGTTGCCTTTCTGCTGGTACAATTGTATTGGGATACAAAACTGTTCAGATTACACCGGTCTCCAAGAAAACTGCGGAAATGTTTCGCCTTGTTGCATGCTCTTCATAAGTTTGAAAATCATGGAAGGCCTATTACTTGAACGTCTACAGAAAGTACCATCGTTGGATGATCATAATCAATTTGCTTACCGGAAGCAAAGCTCCACAGTTGATGCAGTTTTATGTCTAACTCAGAATTTGGAAAGAGTTCGACAGCAAATCATTAGCCCTCAATGTTTGTTTTCTGCATTACACTAACGCGTTCGTCTCTGGCGTACGTAACCAACTGACGGACCTATTAAAAACACGAGCCATGTGTGGCAATATAATTAAATATATATGGATACTTTTCTGACAGATCTCAAACGTCATAATCAACAGGCTACGCTCTGTTTTGCTCCCAAATAAGAAAGGTGATCCTCAAGGAGCGATTTTATATCCATTCTTCTTTTTAGCATTCCTAGCAGTGTTTCCACAGACGCCCTCAACTTTAGCTTTGAAATACACAGATGACGTAGTAATTGGATGCATAGTACCCAAAACGACTCTTCAAATCCGCTCTCTGCTGCATCAGATGAAATTACTACAAGGCCGGAAAAGAGCTGCTTATCTTTAAATCCTGACACATGTGCTGAACTTGCTTTTTTACAAATCTGTGTGGCGAACGTCGCGAAGCAATTCGCACTAATCATACTTTTTTCTGAAATTAAGTACACAACCTTAGTGAACCATTATCTACTAAATACTCTACTTACTGGAGTTTGTAGTCTTTCTTTATGTGAATTTCGCTTTCCATATCTCGGCGTTGAGTCTAAGTTAATTTCTCACATATTCTACACTGCTCAACTGCTATCTTCCCCGCACTTCTTTCAAAAGTCTCTGTTGCTCAAACTTTGAATCAGGATGGTTTCACACGCAAATCTATTTCTTCTAATAATATTCTCGAAAAAACCTAAAGCAACATTTTTCTTTTTCGATTTGATCATAAATACTATCCTCAATGATATTCCGTGTCCGCTGCATGAAGATCTCCTTTAAAGTCAATCTTCCTCAAAGATTCGATCAATACGCATCAAACTGTCTTCTAGAACTTCTTTATATTGGAGGTCTTTTAACCAAGTTCCTTCACGATACTTTTGTCGAATCGAAATGCTTATTAAACAATTATGGTCGGATTTATCTCGTTGATATCGTGTGTATATTTTGGGTGAATACGTTTTGCTTTGACTGAGGCTGAAATTTCGAAAATTTTCGAATATAGCTTTGATCTTGTAATTCTACTTTTTTTAAATGCTTCATAGAACGGCACACTTCCCATTTCAATTTAGAATATGATTTGCTTAATATTTTACGCGGGCTTCGCAATTATTAAATTGATTTGTGTAAAAATATAATCGTATTTGCAATTCGTCTAGTTTTATACTTGGCGGAGCAAATGATTTTGCATTCTAAATAGATTTTGCGCTAATTGTAGCAATTGAATAAACTGATGGTAGCATGTAATATTTTTTATCTCAAGACTTACCATAAAATGGTTCTGTAAGTTGAATTTTGCAGGAAATAAGATTCCCATATTTAATTTTTTAATATTATTTGGATATGGTTTTTAGTGTGTTACATAGTAAAATCCTAAGTCAATTTTGCTATGAGTAGTAATATGATCGCTCCTGGGAATATTAATTAATTCGGTAAATACACAGGCTTAGATCAATGGGTTCATAACACAATTAAGGCTTCATCTATCGTCATATTTTTATAGCAAATTCAATCATTATTCCTGTGTGTTCCAACGATCGTAGTTGCTTTATCCCACCAGTATCACCAATTCTTCATAATTTTGTGGTCAAAGAATGCACGTGATACGCACAACTTCATTTATAAAGGTTCCTAAACATTATGAGGGTTGGGGTGCGGAATACATAATGTCCCAACGTCTATTAGTTGTTTGCAAAGGATTCTTAAACACTCGATTCTGCATGAACCACGTCACCCTCCGCGTTCCACATCCACCTATCGACCGCATCCAGATTCATCGTCATTTTCAATCTGTCCAACACGAATCGTACAACACACGATAAAGCCAAATTGTTAATCACGGTACTTGCGCACACGACAAAGCACACAACATCACAATCCATCTTATGTAGACAAATAACGAACATGAACATGTATGCACCGATTGTCACTGATCGGATTTGCCCATCATTTCATGCCCATCGGTTCAGTCCCAGCCCTCATCTCGTTGGGTTTCTTTAACCAACCTTCACAAAATGCATACGTTCAATAGCGGGTGACGTTATCAATCCCCTCATGTTTCCGAGGATGAGTTTGCTCAAACTATGCTCAGGCAATTATTCCGAAACCCGAATTGGTACGAGTTTGCTTTCCTTACGTCATTTCTTGCTTTCGTGTTCTACCTGAGGGTGATGTTCGCATATCATCCGAGAGTTCGTAAATAGCACTGTTCGATAATAGACTTCACACCTAGACAATATAACACAGTAACTGTACTAAAAACTAAATCGCGTTCAACCTTGATGACAATTTTCACATATGCTATTCATGTTGCGGAAGTGTAAATTGCATTACCGATGAGCGATATCCACGTAGTTTTGGACGATCGGCAAATCATCACCGTCAAGCACAACACACAATCATTAAAAGCCGGAACGGCCGAGGTCATTAATCGTGAACCTGTAATTATCCGGGTTCCAAAAGGATCCCACGAGAACGGTTCTCTGTGTGTTAATTATGAAGTTAAACCAGGATTTCCGCCGGCTCTACTATAAAATCTGTTCGTTGTATTACCAATTATATAAATAAAATGTTAATAGATGAAATCATCGTTAGTACTCTGAAAAATGGTAATAAAGTACCGCAGACTTACCGTAGTCACTGACTAGAAGAAAACAGTACGAAAAATGACGAAACTCCAACAGGAAAACTAGAATCATGATTTAATAGTGATTCGACAAACAATGAATGAAATTGAATTTTTGCAATGTATATTGCAAATATTTAAACCAATCCTGCTTGATGGTTTCTGTTATGTAATGTTGGGTTACGTACAAATGAGCCACGCTTACTCATTTCACTTATCCGTAAGCTTGGGCAGGAAAGTCACCAGCTTTGCGTCACAGCTGCATTAGCTAGTTTTCCTAATGTTGACGGCACCTTTATCTTGCTGTGATAAAACATTGCTCAGAGCGTTCAAACTTGGTTTGATTGGAACCTTGGAACGACTTTTGAGCGTGTCTATTAATACAAGTGACACTTCGATCCAATATCCCAAATAATCAATGAAAAATAACTGATGCTTGTAACAAATTGATAAGTTGAATACCGTAATTTTCCTTTGTCCATGTAAGGTTTAATTTCGACGAAGAGTTATCCTTACATTGCTATCAAATAAAATTAAGTAATAATCTGTGGTCACCTCCCAAAATGCTTTGATATATTTTTCGATGTTGTTGCTGTAAAGAATATGCTTTGACCGCTCACTTTTGAGGCATATTTCCAGCCTCATCTTCACGCTGAAGAATAATAGATACTTCTCTCGATTGGAGAACGTAGACCACGCCCACAGCGTGCAAGTACCGGCGAGAAGCCGAGTATTACCTATCTCTTTGTGTGCTGTTCGAGTGACTGCAACTTTAGAATCGAACGGATGCGTCAAGTGAGACGCATGCGATCATTGTACCATTGCGATGCATTTTTATGGACGATATTGACCGATGCGGTCAACAACAACTTTTCTTTAGCAAAACATATCAGGATAGGTACTGCTGATCAGCTCAAATAAGAGCGAAACTCGAGTCCAGTGCATCCTATGTTGACCGTTGTGATAAACTTTGTGAATAGTTCAAAGGACTTGGTACTGATGAGTAGTCGCAAAACATAATGAACGAACTCTCCGAACACTCTGGAACTACAATGTCCGTCAGATTTAATCGGGTGTTAGCTTACACTGTATCTGATGGGAAGACCTGACAAGGAGATCAGATCGGTTGGACGACCATAACAGATGTTGCTCACTCCTTCTCGACTGGTCGGGCATATGACGTAACTTAAATGTGCCTCTCGGGAGAAACATTCATGAAGGCTTAATCGCTATCAGTCAAACGGTGGACGGTAGCTCAGGCCATGTCACACGCTGAGACGCATGAGATCATTGTACCATTGCGATGCATTTTCATGGTCGAAATCGACCGATGTAATCAACAACAACTTTTGTAGAGCAACATATATGAGAATTACATTGGTTTTTAACCGCGACCTGTTTAGCAGATCAACGGTATTCAGAGGTTGGCATTATTTCTCCATTTGTTAAATGCACAGTGAATTATCCATAATTCAATAATAATATTAGTATTCGCACATGACATATAAAGTTTTATCAACGATAACTGGCATCTAGCAAATATTTAGAATATACAGGCAACCGAATATATTATGTGGAGATGCACTGAATATCAAATTTCATGGAATAAATTTTCATGTATAGTTCGAATGATGTCCTTTATGTTGTCTCATCGCAAATTGAAACTATTTACAAATATAGCCCATATGATTGTGCACCAGAAACCAACTGGTGAAAAAGAAGTAGCTTTCGATGTAATTGATGCGAAATCCAGATGCAACAAGCGTGAATTTTGAAATAATCAGCACTTGGTGGTCACCTTCAAACAACTTGCTTTAATTATTAATGGTATGTTTCGTTAAAACTTGCTTTTCACCGCAAACTTTTGAGGTCCTTCTTTAATTTGAGGTTACAGTAGGCACAGAGATCGGCGGATAAGCGAAGACAACGGTGACATCGGGCAAATTCCGGGGATGATCTTTAGTACATCCGAGTTTGAGAGGTGTTTCAAAGACTGCTAGTTCGGAATCATACTGTATAGTTATCGAAAACATGACAAACATGAGATCACTGCACGTTTGCGATGAATTTTCCTGAAATGACATGAATCGCAGGAGGACAATCACAACAGTTTGGGAGCAATATATTTTGGCATTACATTAGATTTTACCAGTGTAACGGTGCGCAGAACGTTATTCAGAGGTCAATTTTGCATTATCATCTGTTCAACATACAATCGAGTTTCGATCATCAAACAGCGACATTAGTATTTACTCGTGGTTTGTAAAATTGATTCTTGAATACAAATGTTCATTAATTTATTTCTGATGTGAACATCGAATGAAACCCTTTATGCTAGCTCAGTGCCCTTAAAAGTTCTTTACGAATGTGATACAATCGAGTGTGCAAAAGGAATTAAATGGTGAATAGTATTTACCTTCGACGTAATTTATACGAAACCCAGAACCGACAGGTGTGGATTGTGAAATAAACAAAGCGGTGATGCTGTTTGATCGGGTGAGCGAGTAATCTCGTCCCAGCGGGGCCGCCATGTTGAGCAAAGGTGACGAGAAGCAAGTCGGGCCATCAAAAATTAGGACTAGCGCATCGGTCGCTTGAACCTGTGAAGTGTGTATGAGAAATTTCACAGATTTCCGTTAACAATTTGGGATTTAGATAAATGAGACTGACTGTAACGCCTCATGTTGAGATTCAAAATCCTGCATACTGAAAACCATCCGCTTAAACACTTGCTAAATCCCAATGGCCTTACTCAAACACGAACACACGGCTTTAGGCATTTCGCATTCTCGATTGGATATTCGTCGTAATATTTCCTTGGTAGGAATTTGTTTCACTTGGAACTATTTGCCGGAAGAAATCACATGCTCAGAATCTGTTGAGGTTTTCGCTTCCAAACTCGATGAGTTTATGACGAACCATGTGGCATGTGACTGTCCGTATTGATATTTGAGATATTTTATATTGTTTATATATGCCATATACCTTGTCATCCTATGGTTATTGTTAAGCTTACTACTTTTTTCTACCATAAAACTTTCTAAGTTCTGAGTTACAGTTGTAAAATATTTCATTTGATTCAGATTGACTAACAAAACGGAGATTCGATTTTTGAATGTGAAAAATTAGTGTAAACTAGGACTACTAACAATATAATGTGTTGCTCGTATCCCCTGCACTTATATTAGAGCATTGTGATTCGTTGTACATTGACATTGAACCATTAATTTGTTATGAATGTTAACGCTTCATGAACTTGAGTGACTATGGAGAAGGGAAAGACTGTGATATTCAAGAGAACTCTTCCAGCGATGAATATGGATGTTCTTCAGCTAATTTTCGCTGAGCTCGCATTTTCGTTTAGGACGCTTCGTCATCATCTGAAACAACCTGAAGTTTAACGAAGTGGCTAGTGTGTCTATATCACAACACAACACAAAGCAAATCAGCATTCCTCATTCTACTTTATAAACAGCCAGTAGGTCATTAGATTGAAACCTAATCAATTATTGATAATAAATGAACCTCAACTAAATCACAAGCTGCGGGTGATAAAGTCTTGAATCATAAACCGGAGACGAATATGCTGCGTAGATGTATCGTGCATGAATTGTGCAATATCAAAATAAATACGGGTGAAAGGAACATACACCAAATGTGTTTGACCCAATTTTAAACGTACATCGGCACGGATCACTTCGAAACTGATAATGGAATTCGGATTTACTGTTATAACGTGCTGGTCCAAAGAGAATGGTCGATGAAAATGTCGATTGTCATCACTGGTAAAGAAGTGCGGTTTTGTACCGTCATTGAGGACATCCGTTGGTAGATTATTGACAGCTAGTTTGTAAAAATTGTTAGAAATGTCATCATAGGTTTGGCGTGAATTAAGGGAACGCGAAAATGATGTGATTGTTTACTATACGACGATTACCTGGAGTTGTTAGACTAATTTCTCGGTAATTCGGATACGATGCAACTGGAAATAGGAAGATTTGGAGAATATTCGCAATATTTTACATGTGAATGATGAATATTTTTATGCGCAGAACAATTTCAACGATGAAGATTTTGCTTAGATTTTGAATATAAAAACAACGTGATAATCTGATAATCACAAACACAATTACCTCCAGTATACGACAAAAAAATGTCTGGAAATAGTTCTGCGCCTGGGGCTTGATAAATCATGACTGTGACTTGATTGTTGATTGATTTGATTGGCATTTTTCTGTCAACATCTTTTTCCGATAGAAAATATATCTCAGGGGATCCACAGTCGGGGCCATCTAGAATGCGCATCCAGTGCGATCCTTTGATTGGCTGTGAACGAATGATTGAACAATAATCAATCCCATAAGTGATCCGGTGTGAATTTTAATTCGCAAAAGACGCAAACGATCACTTAAATGTTGATAGCGGATTGCTGATATAATGAAGAATTTTACTGGCTCATTGATGAAACTGTTATCAAGATCATCACGCGTTGCAGCCAAAATTAAATACCTGTTCAATAGTTGTGAAAGTTAACGATGGTAGTTTGAATCAGCCCAAATTAACAATAAAATATTCGCATATGGAACGTTTCTCAAACTTTGACACCGAGTCCAAAACCTGATCTGCAAGTGTGACCGAGACATGTCGTCGGACACGGGGGAGAAGGCGATGACTGGAGATTTAAAACAAATTTTCTCGGACATATTAATTTCGTCACCTCGTGGCGCTAATCCATCTAGGGGAAAAAGCCATGATCCGAAACTCCTGTTGTAATTGCGCGTTACTTGCTCGCTATAGAGTATTCATACCATAATCTTGTGGTGTTGTAATGCATTAAGTTTTTAACAATGAATACTTGAATCCTTGATTACTTGAAACACCACAAACGGTTTCTGGCTGTTTGCCATTTTCATTTGAATAGTAAGTTTAGGTTCAGTCAATCTGGTGACAGTGGGAAAGTGGTAAACAAAGGTAGAATTTGAAACAATTGCTTTATAGTGTTCGCACAACGAACCATGATGTTCAAGCACAGAATCACAAAGTGATTTCCGGTCAGGCGCTGATGGATGACCAATTTAAATTGTTGCCCGCACACCCCGCACTTACACACCACAACCGGTTTCTGTCTGATTGTAAAGTAATATTTCACACTTACTCGATATGTGCATAAATGCTTGTTTGTTAAATGATTAATCCAACTATCAATTCTTTTCAACAACGCACGATTGAGAGCAAAATTGTTAATCGGTTTCGTAACCATAAATTTTCTGCCTCGATGTTTTGGGAAAGGTTAATTTTGGATAGCATTTTACATGGAGCGTTCACAATGATATACGATTAGATTCTGCAAGCAAACCAACTATACCTTGGAAAGAATAATGTAGATCATGATTTCGCGGCTCGGATGCACCGTGATCTTCCAAACACAAAGCTTCTGTCCGGGATTATCAGATTTGTACGCGATTTCACCACGATTTTGATCCATCAATTGACCACAATTTTCTATAGATGGCAATAAAAATCTTGTATAAGCACAAAATCAAATGTTGTGTCTAGATCAACGGAATCCCGATTCACGAAATAAGAAACAAATTTTGTCGAAATTGAAACAAGTCAACAATCTAGATTAAATCTACTCCAAATGCAATAAGAATTGAGCGACGTTTTTTGACGTAACTTGTGTTTGATTAAATGACTTTTGAGTGGAGGTGTTCGTATCCGCCTAGCGATTTTAGTGAACTGCATGTTGCTTGCATGTGTTTACGCAGAAACCACTGAAAGTTTGGTGTATTCCGGGTCGTCGTTTATTTTAACTTGTTTATCATTATTTCTTCAGGCTGAAAGCTGCTGACCCGTCTACTGGCAGACGGGTCACAAAACACCGTTCTTGTTTGTCGCAAGTGATCATGTGGGCTCATCCGTATCGATCACTCTCTCTGAACTCTGACGAAGCTTCTGTGTCAGATGTGAAATGTTACCAAAAATATGCTCTAACCGATTTGACTCAAATCTCTTTGCATTATGAATCAACGATCGGTCCCAAAACTTATCCTCATTGATTATCAATTGATTGATTACCTTGTGAACACACACTAACATTATTTTTCGCATGAGGAAATGAATTTTACTTTATACATTTTACGTGCAAGTATAGCCATTAAGCTATTTGTGTATATTCGACACCAATCGGTAATTCATATTCGTGAAAAGAAAGTTTGTAATGAATCGTGTAGAGCAGATTTTTGATAATGTTTCGCTTCTAACACAGAATCTTCATCAGATCACTGGTGTCATTGAGCACAGGTTGCGTGTTTCAATTGCATCCATCTGACCGATCACAAGTTACCTAAGTTTGACAGGCGAGATCAACGCTAGATTTCGTGTCTATTCGCTGACCGACTGCTAGCGTAACCCATGTATACATTAAAATTCATGCATGTTTGTATACAAGTGCTGTTTTTAAGATATTTGTGTGTACTTAAAACCAATCGGGAATCCATAGTCATGAAAGGAAAGTTTGTAATGAATTGATTGAAACAGATTTTGGTAAGGAAAATGCTGCATTTCCGTCACACGCATACATTTCACGACCGGTTTCGTATTGTTTGCACCCATCAGGTAGGGACATAAATTGTACATGCGTGAGCAAGGCAAATCGACTACCTTCCGCTAGGTTTGTTATTCCGTTAATTCCGTTGATCGACTGCTGTCGTAATCCAAGTTCACATTAAAAGTGAAACACGTTAATGTTCTTACTGTCAACCTTTTCGAAAACGATGGAGTAATATGAGCTAGGAAACCAAATCTAAAATAAGCCGCAAATTTTTAATGGTTATTTAATCCATCAATATCTTACCAAGCAGACCAGGCGCATGAGATTCTGGATTTTCCGCGTATTTCAATTGCATACCTGGAAGACAGTTGAATTATTATTAATTTTAATATAATGAATGCAGATAGCCGTTTTCTAATTTCTAATACATAAGTGTTTCAAATTAGGTTTGCTTCATATGGGTTTCTAAATTGGTCGAACATATAGATAATGAATTGAGGAAGATAACTGGGCAAATACTTTATATGCTCGCATTCATAAAATATTTCTGGAGTAACCCTCTATTTATTTAGTTATCAGATCTTGATATGTTGGATGTTTCGCATCAAATCGAATTCTACATTAGTTTTTTTGTTTTTAGCGCGATTGAGATTCAAGTTTCAAGATTATATTACGAAACTCCAGATTGTAATTATGAGCTAATCTATTGTTTGAATAATCAAACTACAGAATATGGGATCTCGCTGTAAATAATATAGATGACACTGATTTAATGGAAATGATCTTCCATCACGCTATTTAATTTATCGCCACTCGGATTCAAGCAGCCTCACAATAAACAAAACACCGATCGAGCGCAAATACGTTCAATACGAACACAAACCCACATTATGTAAGTAACCATATTCAAACGAAACGAATTTTCGTGTATTTAAAGTAAGCGTATCTTACGAAACTTAACACTATAAAGTTGCATATCTGTCTGAATTGAATAATCTGAATAACTAACCATAGCCAGTTATAAAATAACTTGCGATAGCACAGCATTCTGCCCAGTAGGTTGAACGATAAGACCTGTTATGTTTTTGCTACGGAACACAGAGATTAGCACCAGTAAAGTAATACGTGACAGTCTGTTAAAGAACAAACGAAAGCGCTAAACGTTCTATGGGATATTCATAACATGATTTTACTGTCATATCACACGCTAGAGTGTTTCACTCAATCCCGGTATTTACACTCAAACGTTGTCACCGTTGATAACATAAATCGTTGACTTTCACTTGTCTCACCGGCTAACATCATTCAGTGACTATAATGTATTTAAGTTTTGAAATTTCATAATATTTAGTAGTGTTTCAAAAACTCATCACGCCTACCGACCAGTCATGACCACAAAAGTTAGAGCTGATTTGCTCATGAACAAAGAACAAACCTTTGCAACCCGAATATCAAATTAAACTCTGGAAATCAGACTTACTTGTGAGTGGGACTGTAATTACGAATTAGATAGTTTACCATTAAAATATATCAAGCAATGCATATTCGTATTCAGTATGATAAACATCCTCAAGCAACTTACAACCACGAATATATCCTTCAAAAGTGCTCGCATATGCCACACTGTAGGATACAAACAGCATAGAAAATGTGTTTGGTTGAACAAACGAGTTAATTTCTGGACGCCGAGTGAACACGAATGTCCTTGGAGAATGACAAGTCGCGCCGTAGAAGAGTAGCAAGAATGTGTTCCCGGATGATTCAAACTGTGAATGCGGTAAAATTACATCAAATTAACCAAAGAAAGGTTAGAAAAATTCTGACTGTCGAAATACCTAGCATTGGATCATAGAAATGTTGAAGAGTTTGTCCGTACGTGCAATGCTTTCAACAATCTCTTAGGTAATTATTCAGAGGTATCACGGACAGGTGAAGAAGTGTAAAGCAAGTTTAGACTGATAGAATGGTTGCATGCTTTTTCAAAATATCTGCTGCTAAACTTAGTGCTGTTTAGACGCGCCTGTCAGAGACTTTGTTTCTGCGAATAAAAATATCCATCAAGTTAGCATATACATTAATGAACTTAGCTTTATCAATTTAGCTTATTAACGGCGTAAAACTTATAATCAATCTAATGCTGTTGTAGTTTATCAGGCCGCTGCCACTAATACAATTATCTTATTCCGTTAATTTGTGTTGATGTAGTATTGGTTTTATTATGCGATAACATACTTTGACAATAAGCTGTGAAAAAGTATTATACATCGGATTTCCGCTTTTTACGTAAACATTCTCAACTCTATTTTTATTTCTCACCTTAACATAAAACGAATATTGATAGGAGATTGATGTTTATGTTTTGTAGAATGGCATGACTCAGATTTTGCGATTTTGAACCATTAGATTCTAATCTGAGAGCAGTAAGTTGATAACGAACATCAGAAAATGGGTTACAAAATCTACGTAAACAGTATTTCATGGATCGTGTTTACGTGAACAGAAACCAACCTGAATTTTTTCAAACTCGATTCCCAAGTAACCATGTTTTATCTGGTTTACCACATAATTCTCGATAGTAAAGCCACTGCTTCCATCTTGGCGTGGTCTACTGGCAATTTTCTCGGATACGTAAGGCTTGCTCGGGTAAATACCCTGGCAAATTAGTGTACCTGAAATGAAAATGGAATCAATCAAGCTGGGCTTACATGCAGCAATGGTCCACACCGTATTGAACATCCGAAATCTCTTCATTGTTGTGTATACGTTTCGGTGAATGTGAGTACGATATGAAATTATGACCGACTTTTGTTGTTTTTATATGAGTGACCTTGATGAACAAAGAGCGTCCCTCGATTCGCGCATTCCGCTGGATATCGTTCGATTTATCAATTTCATTTTGACTTCGTGTTGTTTGAGAAAAAGGCGCTTTGGGATAACAAAAGGGTCACCGAAATGATCTGATACAAATTGCTATTGTGTGAGAATTACTCATTCTGGAATGTTTTGTTGTTTAATTGAAAACAAAACTCGACGGATGAATATCGTCTATGGAATCAAAACAAAAGTTGTTGTTATTACTGTTTTAGAACGAATTTTGACGGTTTATAAGGGAATCTCAATGAGTTGAAATGAAAGTCGTAATTGGAAGTGTTTCAGCTGAACTGAGTTCGTTTGATTACAAATTCATCCATGAGGAACTTTTATTAAATAAAACCAAATTGCTTTTGGTAATTTTGGTTGAAAGATAGAATTGTAAGGTGGAATTACCTGTATATTCATTGTGCAAAATACTGTGGTGCTATACATATTTCCAGTGTTTGAAACGATACAACCTATACAGCCTCATACTTGGTAAACTTGAGATCACTACCACCGTCCCTATTACATCTCATGATCTTATCGGGAATAAATAATCCGTTTTGCTAGGTGAGATTTGTTACGGGTCTGCAATGTCATATCTGCATTTGTACGCAGATCAAAAGCGAAACAATACGACCAGTTTCGCGCTGATTGCGCCCATTCTTTAGGATTCATGATATCAATAAATGCGGGGAAACGGTTGTTAAACCTTGGGAGTTTTATCAGATAATCCTCGCCATCCGGAAAATGTGTGCAAAGGCTACCAGGTGCAAATTTCGCCAAGAAATTACTTCCGGGCAGCAACGGTCGTGTGGCAAACAAGATAATTCTTCCTGAGCGGAAATTCATTGCCGTCATATTTTTGGACCAGCAATAAATGAATAGAGTTGCTGTCTTAACTTCAATCATATACCGCTCTGGTCAAGTTGCCTTGCCTGTTTCTTACCCACCCTATCGGGCATTACACCTCCGCCCTCAAACAATAGTTTAAAAGGTCATTTGGAAGCCATTGTTGCATACAGATTGCTGATGAGAGATAAGCCAAGGAGATGACAAAAGGTAGCGGATCTTAACATTGTCACTGATGTGAAGACCATATTTTGTTCTGCCAATTCAATTACACACGAATCTAGTCGATTTAGGCGTGTTTTAATTTCAATCTCATAAATGCTCATTTACATACATTTCCACACACTCCACACTATAGGTTTCGTGCTGTTTGCATTCTTCAGGTATGGGCAGTACTATCATGATACTCGTGCTTTTGAAACAGTCGGAAGACTACGTAGTGTACACTCCATGCTGGTCCATTTCAACGTCTTTCTCAACACATTTTGCTTCAGAGGATCTGGCCTGGCAAACCTGGCAGACGTAACAAACACCAGGGCAAATATCTGCATTGTTAATTGCGACCAAATCCGAGGTCAGCGATTTGTCGCAATCTGCATGCATTTTTAACAAACAAACATAACACGTTGCAGTCTTTGCTTTGGGATTTATCACCTTTTGTCAAACCTTACACACAGAACTCTATGTGCATTGTTTGTTTTTCTGGGTCATCCGGCCAACAATGATCACAGCACTGTTCGATGATAGCGTGAGCGCGACAAAAAAGCAGATATCATGTATCATACAAGCAACACGCTACTGTGCGGACGTATTTTTCGTCGCTCTGACAATTTTGATCATATCTTCGTTGCATCTGCACGGATTTATACCATTTAAAGAATTCCGATTTCATACTTTTTGATCGTGCAAGTCAACTTACAGCAAAGTTACCAGTTTGACGGGAAAAGAACATTTTGTTCACGCGCACAAAGTTTTTCCCAGCACCAGCTATCCAACGGATTTTACAATCATTGCAAAGACCACATTGAGCTACAAGTTTCGATACATTATTTCATGTTCTATATTCAGTGGTTCACGAATTATCGCGGATTAATGGTTCAATGCCGAAATCTCACCAACGACCACAGTCAAATCACTCAACGAACAAAACACCCATTATCGATCAACCGGCAAGCCCTATGCAACCCACAAACGTGTACGAACGTGTCACGAGATCCACTGCTCAAACCTCAAAAAAATTGATCCTGCTGTGACCGTGAGAAGTGTTCAGGCGACGGCGACACTGAATCGTTGTGACCTCTGCATCACGTGTTTAAATCCGGTAAGTGTTGATACAGCTTTTTGCGGGTTCCACCAACACGTGTCATGTGATGAGAATTTAACTGATGAGTGTGTAAGGATACTGACTATCCATCTGTTTGTTATTTCTGCCGTGCCTGTAGAAATTCAAATATAAATGGCCATCGCAAGAGTAAACATTCATCTGTTGGAAAAGTGTCTAATACAATAGAGAGTAGACTGTCGCAACTGGAAGAGGAGCTTGCACGAGTGAAAAATGCTGTAGAGCGTTTAATTTGAGTACGTGTCAAAGATGGTGGTTAAATTACATCACCGATTCCGATAGAGTCGGTCGACATCCGCTTTTTGGAGCAGGATTCCCGGCATCACTGTGCTCAGTACCAACAGGTCCGGCAACTTCCACGATAGAGTCGGTTTTCAGGTGTTTACTGATAATTTTGATCTCTCGTGGAACTTTGTATCGATACTGGTTTCAATTGTTAAACACGGTGTTCAGCATAGTGGTGGTCAAAAGTGTCATTTTAACGGGTCGTGGACCATTACCTTCGTAATCCGATGACTTCGGGATTTGGAACGTATCGGTAACCGCTACATTTGATCTTTGGATAGGCATTACTAATAAATCTCTTTTGTTGTAGGTCGTGGTTCCCAAGGTTGTCACAACCGGGGGTGGTGGTGATGATAAGCTCCCGCTACCTACAAAATACTCCCATACGGCGTGCGTCTCAAATAGCCTCTGACAACCGAAGCCCAACTCCTGGCCTGCACGTGGCGGAACTGCTTCTACTGACAGGAGAAGGGGCGAAGGCGGGTGACTGGCGCCCCAAAGCCAGTTCGCTTCGGGTAGATGGAGCTCGTCAGCCTGGGAGGGCAGTCCATCTAGCGGATGGAATCCCTGATTCCAAACCTCCGCTTCCTGCGGATTACACAATCACAATACTCCGCCTAGGACGATCCCATGCCCGTCTGCAAAAGGAGAAGGGTTAGACGCGGGGTCAGCAACCCCACTCTGTAAAAACCTCAAACCGCTACTGAAACCAAAGCAACATGTCATACCAAAGTAACATCTCCGTGCTTGAATCGAGAAGAAACCTCATCTGAGGTAAAAATGAAGCATACTGGTGAAAGCCCACCTAAAAGCTAGTCAGCAAATGAATCTTCTGTCAATGAACGCAACAACAAAGATTGCCACATGGAATGTCCGTACGATGTATGAGACCGGAAAGGCTGCACAGGTCGCAAAAGAAATGCAAAGGTATGGTATACAACTGCTGGGAATATGTGAAAGTAGATGGAATGGATCTGGTATGTTGGTTTTGACATCTGGGGAACGGGTTATTTACTCAGGTCATGAAGACGAGAACCATAGTCATTCAGAAGGCGTCGCCATTATGCTATCCCCAATAGCTGCATGCGCTCTCATTGGATGGGAACCCGTTGACTCATGGATAATCACAGCCAGATTCAACTCCAAGGGGAGAAATGTGACGGTAATTCAATGTTATGCGCCCACAAACAATGCTAGCCTTGAGTCGAAAGAAGAATTTTACGTGCGTCTGCAGTCTGTCCTAGAAAAGACACCCAAGCGAGATATCAAGATTTTGATGGGTGACATGAACGCGAAATTGGGTGTAGACAACACAGGGAGGGAATCTGTGATGGGTACACATGCCCTAGGTGAAATGAATGGGAACGGTGAACTTTTCGCAGATTTTTGCGCGCTCAACGATCTGGTCATCGGAGGCAGCATCTTTCAACACCGAAACATCCACAAGGCCACCTGGACATCACCTGATGGTGTTACTGCCAATCAAATCGATCACCTATCGATTTCACGAAAATGGAGACATAGTCTCCTTGATACACGCGTAATGCGAGGTGCGGATGTTGCTTCAGACCACTACCTTCTAATGGCCAAAATTAAAATCAAGTTGAGAGCTTTCTGCGAAACCGGCAGTCGGCCTAGTGTAAAGTATCACACGCAGAAACTAAGGGAAGAGCGTACAAGAGAGATTTTCTCAATCTCACTGAAAAACAGATTCGAATCGCTCAACAACTTAACCCCTGAACTCCCAATAAATGAACACTGGACCGCTCTGAAAGACTGTTGGCAGGACACTTGTAAGCCCGTAATTAGCAGACGGGTAAAGAAAGACAAAGAGTGGATCTCGAGTGAGACTTGGACACTGATCAACTCGAGAAGGCAGCAGCCTGGTGTAAGGACACTAAGCAGAAAAACCAACTGATCGAACAATACGGCTCCCTAAATAAAGACGTGAAACGAAGTACCAGAAGTGACAAGAGGCGGTTCTGTGAAATGCTGGCAACGGAGGCGGAAAATGCAGCAGAAAAGAGAGACCTCAACACCGTCTACAACATTACCAGAACCCTATCAGGAAGAAAAATACCTTACGGCAAAATAGTAAAGGACGGTGAAGGTAACCTTATCAGTCAGGAATCGGCGCAAAGAAAGCGATGGATGGAGCACTTCAAGGAACTCCTAAATCGACCAGCACCTACTTCAGTCACTGACATCCCACCGGCAGCAAATTTGCTAAACGTAAACACCGATCCTCCCGGTCGAAATGAGATCCTTTTTGCCTTAAAATCGCTGAAGAATGGCAAAGCATCAGGTCCAGATGGGATTCCACCAGAAGCTCTGAAGGCTTATTTGGACACCTCGGCCGATATGTTACTTCCTCTGCTGCAGAAAATCTGGTCAGAAAGACGGGTCCCAAATGATTGGAAGAGAGGTCATTTAGTCAAACTTTCAAAGAAAGGGGATCTGAGGCTATGCGATAACTGGCGAGGTATCATGCTGCTCTCAGTCCCTAGTAAAGTACTTAAACGCATCATCCTACTGCGTTTGCGTGACGCTATCGATCAAATGTTACGGCCAGAGCAATAGGGCTTCAGAAAACAAAAGTCTGGTATCGACCAAATTGCGACCCTCCGCATAATAATTGAACAAAGCATTGAATGGCAATCGCCTCTTTGCCTCAACTTCATAGATTTTGAGAAAGCCTTCGACAGTGTGGACCGCAAATTCATATGGAAGCTTTTGCCACACTATGGGGTCCCACCGCTGTACATGGACCTCATAAAGCAGCTGTATGAAGGTGCCTCCTGTCAGGTAATTCACAACGGAAGACTGACCGATCCATTTGCAGTTGAGACGGGCGTCCGCCAGGGATGCCTGTTGTCCCCAATGATTTTTCTGTTGGTAATAGGCTGGATAATGAAACAGACAGTAAAAGATGAGAAGAACGGTATCGATTGGAAGGAATCCGACCATTTGGAGGATCTGGAATACGCTGATGATGTCTGCTTGACATCACATGACCCCCAACGTCTTCAGAGAAAGACCGACAGACTTGCACACTTTGCTTCATATGCAGGACTACGCGTGAATACCGAAAAAACAGAAGTCCTCTGTGTGCTAACTGATGAACACCCTTCAATCACCATCAATGGTGAAGCAGTTAAAGACGTCACGCAATTCGTCTACCTCGGCAGCATTGTTTCAATAAGTGGTGGCACGGACAAAGACATAGTCGCCAGAATCAGCAAAGTAAGATACGCGTTCATAGCTTTGAAACCTATTTGGGAGTCGAAGGTTCTATCAAAACGCACGAAACCCCGTATATTCAGATACAACGTCAAATCCGTGCTACTCTATGGATCGGAAACCTGGCGAGTGACAGCAAAGTCTTCTGGCAGCTTGCAATCATTCCACAATAATTGCCTTCGTCGAATTATTGGGGTAAAATGGCCAGAAAAGATAAGGAATCAAGACCTGTGGCAGATTGCTGCTGAGGACCCGATCGCCCAGCAGATCAGTAGAAGAAAGTGGAGATGGGTTGGGCACACCTTGCGGAAACCTTATGATGACATCACGCGTCATGCTCTGGTATGAAACCCAATCGGGAAGAGACGCCCAAGACTATCTTGGAAACGCTCGTGTGAAGAGGAAATCCGCAAGTGTGGACTTAACTGGAACGACATCAAACTTGCTGCTATGGACAGACCAAACTGGAGACAAGTTGCCGAGGCCCTATGTTCCTCCAGGAACTCAAGGGATTAAGTCAAGTCAAGTTGTAGGTCGTGGTTGGATTTACACTTTGTATCTGAACCGGTGGCATCATCTGGTACATTTAAGAAAATAAGGGTGCGCTTATTGCAATCGTTTGTTTTCTTTTGATTACCTTCCGGGGGCGATTTTGCTCGCTCCGACTAGGGCACATCAACAAATACACGAGATGTATATATCATGCCGTCTCGTAGCAAGTATGTCGACAGAAGTACATCTTCTAAATCCTTCTCATTTTGCACTACTAACATGAGCAACCGTGGTTTATCTTGGTGTAGCGCTTTGGGAGGACGACTCAAGCGAATCAACGTCTGGACTACCAGAGAAACTCGTCTGGATGTCTGGATCACATCATCGATAAGTACTGTTGCCTAGCGATCACGAAGTTTCCCATCCAGGTAAGAAGGCACCCATTAATACCAACCTCCTACAGCTTCTCAGGAGTATAGGATGGTACATGCAATCAAACTCCTTTCATATGTCCAATTAAAACGCATGCACGTAACAACCTACGTTCGCTGCCTGCATTCGGTCGTTCTTTGTCTCCAGTAGGCTTGTCAAGTAAGAATCCATGTTGCTCTCTCAACAACAAATTGTGTTAGGAGATGACTCACAATCCTTTCGTACACAATTCGCTCCATGAATTTTGGGATAACTGGAACAGGGCAGCATTTTGCTGGGAAACATGGCTAAGGAAGGATTTTGAACTATTTCCCTGGATTTATCATCGTACGAACCAGTCGGTCTCATATTTCGAAAATTTGCCTTTCTAAGAGCGAATGTCAAAATCAAAACTAAGTGATCTTATCAATTGACGCATGCGGTGTGACCTGATGTTGGCATTTAACATTTTGAACACTGAAAATCATCGCCCTCGAACATTAATTATAGCCCAAGTACGTTTCTCGAACACGCAAACAATCAAAGGCTGTAGGCATTTAACATTCTCGATTGGTACTTGTATTGAATTTTTCTCGGTTAGAATTAATTCAACTTGAAATCCCTTGCCCGAAATATTACACGATCGGAATCGGTTGCGATTTTCGCTCCAAAGCTCCATCAATACTTGGTGAACCATGCGGTATGTGGTTGTTCCTATTAATTCTTGGAAAATTACGCATTTTACTCGACAGACCTCAACATCCAGTGGTATTTGTTTAGTATATTCGTTTTTCTACCATAAAATGTCTGATTTCCGCTTTATCCTGTTTTTGCTGCTGCTTAAATACCAACACATGCTTGATGTAGAAAGAGCAGTTTCAACTCACTAACTTCGGGTGAGATATGAGAGCACAAGCCTGATCCAGGCAAAGTGCCGCACAGTCAGAGACTGCACGTGGGCGAAGATACTGTCAGGTTGCCAAGGCCTAGACAGATATGAGGAAGAAAAATAACAGGAAATGGTAGTGAGACTCCAGCCTGTTTCAGCATGAAGCTCACTACCTCTGACCAATCATTTTAGCGCGGTGTTAGCCACACAGCACAAAGTACTGCACGATTGCACATCCGTGCACATGCAGAATTCCATACACCCCGGCACAACGTAAATGAAAAGAGCGCTGAGAAGACCGACGACGACCATTGGGAACTCGTAATATTTCGGGTTTCGGATTGATTGCATTTGAACTGTTTGAGCGACATCTTCGTAATTGTGAGATGGGCAACTTCAGCCGCAATCGAACAATATGCAATTAGTGAATGCCGGTTAAAAGAGCTCTGCGTGGGGAGGGCTTGAGATGTGCCGATTGGCATGAAATTGACTGACAAATCCGATCAAATTGACAACCGGGACAGACACGTTGAGGATTCTTGTTATGATTGTTTGTTTTGCCTATATAAGATAACCGTGTTTGTCTTTTGCGTAATAAACGCGTTTGACCAATCGGCTTCTCTTTTGTTTGGGGGATTCGTGATGAATGCGATTAGCGTTGGACAGGTTGACCACATGTATGAAGCGAGACGCAATGTGCGTGCGTGTAACGCACGTAATGTTTTTACTATACAGATTTGCGCCACCTGCCAATTGTTGACCTCAAATGAACTGACGTAATCATTTCCGGCTACTCTCTACCCCCATACCTCTATTTGTTTAGTTAAGGATTATTTGTTTCAAAATGCCACCATACGATTACATTTATATTGTGACTCGCGTATACCATCATCAACATCATCATCATGAAGCACAAAACTGGAGCCAGACAAAGTGCCAAGCAATGTGAAGCAGGAAAAGCAGATAAGCAAACACGTGAAAATGGAAAAGCAGGCAAGCGGAATATGGAAAGCAAATGTGCAAAAAGCAGCTTGTTTTTGTAGTTTCACTGATTGCGATTTTTTGTTTTGTTTTTGTTTTTTCCCTATCAAATAATACCGGATTAAAAAAATTATGACACACCTAATAAAATACAGTGCCGCCACTGACTTCGGTTTGCAGCCATATCTCGTAAAGTTTTCAGCCGACTATTTAGTGGAGCTTTTAAACCCCACCCAGGCAAATGAATACGCCCAACTGAGCCTAGCACTACGGGGGGTTTCTTCATCCCAACGCACCACTTCATGCACTGGCCACCCGGTCGTTTCTCCTAGGCTCTGCGAATAAGGCTCTGTATGTTAAACGGTGAGTAGGCATTCTTAAAACATGTCCAAACCATCGCAAGCAACCAAGCATCAGCATTTCTCTCAGTCAGTGGCCACCTGGTCCTAACACCCGCTTGCAGACATCTATATTTGTAACGCAATGCTGCAACCAAATGCGAGCAATCCTACGTAGGCAACTGTTGTCAAAAACAGAAAGCTGACGGACATATTATAGTAAATGACACAACTAAACTGCAAACAGACTTCATAATGCAAGTAACAAGAAATTTTAGATGTTTATATACGGCATTTAATAGCAACAGTTATTTTGGAAAAACGGAATAAAATTTAGACTAATTTCACAAGTTAGACAAGTGGTTCCCAAGCTTTTTAATGCTCCTTATCCTTAAATATTTTTAAATGTTCTCACGCAACTTTTAGTACATGTACTGTTTCCGCCATTTCCAATACACATGGCTTTATCACCTGTTCTGCAATTGTAAGGGTTTTCTTAAATTTGGCAACTTTATAAACTACTTGGTATTTAGTCATCAGTAGTGGCTGTAAATAGAAGAAGAAAAAACTAGTTTTGGTAGGATTCTTTATGAATCAAAGCGGATACTTTTCTGCTTTAAATGATTAAGCATCATGACCTAAATAAGCTGCTGTACCAGGCCGGTTGTTGATGTGTTCTCTCAATTTCGATGGCTTAAATTTACCTTTGAGAAGGCAATATTACAAAGTAGGCATTGCGGTTTTGCAGATTTTACTGTAAATAAAACCAAACGGAAGAAAATCACCATTCCATTTCTTTTTATTTGACAACATTAAGCGTTAATTACTAATTTGAGAATTGTAATCTCAAAAAATATAGAGGAAGATAATTAGAACAAAGTTAACAATATAAATGAATAGTAAATAAATATAAATAGTATAACAACTGTTTGTTAGAGACAAAAGAGAAATGACCACTACACGATCAGACAATACCCTGAAACATGACAATGAATAATCGGAGAATGACGACACTGAATACAAGACAAAAACTGAAAAGACATCTCGCACCTCTCCTTGAGAAACCCTGACGGAGACATTTAGTTAAAACGTTTGACTTCTGACAGAAAAGTATCATCAAACTGAGTGTGAAAGTCAAAACGTGATCAAGCACCATTTCATACAACAACCTTTCTTGACCTTGCAAATTGGCAGCCAATAGTAAACCTGGAGTGTCTAGCCACGTGGGCCTGAACTGAATCACTTGCTTGATTTTTTCAGTGGGATATTCTAAAAATGAAAGATTAATTGTATTATATTTGTCTCAGCCAGAACAATGTGACGTCTCTTAGCCAAAGTTCGGTCTATGATTGCGCAACAACTCTGGCATCAGGCTGGTGGGCTCATACATAATCGTTTCGCTAAATCGTTATCATGTTTCTGAACAACCTCATACATATACTTGGCTGGAAATACCAGGCTTGCTCTAGGTTTCTGAGTAGTAAAATCAAGAACATTTGGGGAGTAGAATGCTAACAACTCAAAATGAGTCATAAAGATTGCTTGCATGCAAATGAAATTTCGGTTTATGATCACGGGTTTAACGTTTATCAAAATATGTTTGGGTACATGTGGTTGAACAAGTTGGTTGTACGAGCCTTATACAACAACGATCAGTCCTAAACCAATGCCAAACTATTGTTCACAACGAGATCATTTTCATATGAAAGCCATCAGCAGAGTATGCCACGATCCTATGCGATTGAACAGATAAAATCCTGGAGCAAGGACGTCAAGATTCGAAATCCACAACGGGAAAAGCAACTAATATTCTATTAATCAAGTGATGGTCGCTATACATGGCAAACACTGTAAGAAACCCATCGTCTAAAGGAAGTGAATACCATAAAATTTGTACACGTTTGTACAACTGTTCAAAAATCTTTTAATAGCACAGCTTCCTTCATACCTCGGATAATTAATAGCGAAGTCTTTACCTGATAAATAATGTTAGGAAGTGTAATGGGTAAAATTCTACCTTCGCTAAACAAATCCGACAACAAATAAGTTGAGCTTGTAAGCTACTGATGGATAAGGATCGCACGGCCAATCTGCTCAATCACATGTACCTCACGCACTCGTAGATGAAGTTAAACACATGGTCATGAATAAACATACGCATTTTAATGCGTTTCCATCACACACTACCCTCAACCGATTTCTTGCAGTTAGGGATCATCAGATTGTGAACGTACGATCAGATCCGTATGGCATGAAACATTCGAGGTATGGTAAACATTGTTCAAAAGGTTGTCATAGCCAGGGGTGGCAGTGGGAATAAGCTCCCACTGTTTATAAAATGCTCCCATATGGCATGCGTCTCAAATAGCCTCTGAAAACCAAGTCCAGCTTCTGGCCAGCCCGAGTGGCTCCCCGAGCACGGCGAAACTGCTTCTACCAACAGAAGGGGCGAGGGCGAGTGACTAGCGCCTGAAAACCAGTTTGCTTCAGGCAGATAGAGCTCGTTAGCCTGGGAGGGAATTTCATCTAAGGGAAGGAAAACCCTGATTTTAAACCTCCGCTGCCTTGCGGGATACCCGATCGCGGGAATGGCTTCGGGAGAAAACCCTGAGGAAAAATCTGGAACAGAGTCTGACAGACGGTTAGTTGGTGCACACCACCTCTTTTTGGCAACTCCCTGCTGCCTTGCAGGTTGCACTTGGTTGTGCAAAGCCTAGAGAAGCTGACTCGAACGCCGAGTAGTGCTGGGGAAACCGCTATGTACCCAAATTCCCAAGAATCTTCATTGAAGCCGACTCATCCTCCAGGAGGATATGGTCGCACAAAAGTAAAAGTAAGTACACGTAAACAAGGTGAGTTTGTTAGCCAAGGTTGAATGAGGTTGGCACGGCTAACCTGTTCAGTCACACATGCCCGCACAAATGTTGATGTGGTTAAACCCATGGTCATGAACAAAGATATTCATTTGCGTTCGATTCTGAAACTAACATAGTATTGCGCTTTAAACCTCCTTACATTAACATAAAACCGGTTTGTCGTTGATTTCGGTCATTAAATGGAGACAGAGAGTAATTCATCTACGATTAATCAATAAACTTGTGTTCTTCGGATCAATCCTAATTAGCAACTAAGCACGGAAATTGAATACGACAAACAACGCTTTTTCCGCATTCTATGGCAAATAAACAGAAATGCACTGAGTGTTGGAACTTGAATCAGGATGCATTGAGGAGAAAAAAAACAACTTTATACCAAAAAACACTCGATGCATATGGTCACAGTTTAATAAGTCATATGGCACGAACTTCGTTGCATGAAATCGTCCGAACAGATGTCCACACCTGTCACGGGAACTATACGCTTTACTGACTTGTTGGACACAAGCTTTTGTCACAGGAACACGCCGAAGACTACAAAATGACACTTGATACCATGCAGCGTTTTTGTAAGATGAACAAGTAAAAGTGAGTTGTGACCAAATGCTGGCTCGTAACTCGATGTTCTGATCCAGTAAACCAAAATAAGCTTCGACTGAGAATAGAGCAAGAACGCTCGATAGAATGTGCAAGCTTGAAGGCCAATGTTCTTTATGAATTTCACGAGGTGATATGTAAGGTTAAATGCATACGCCGTAGAGTCGTACATTTTAAATGAAAGATAACGAAGGACTATATACAAAAGTTTTACATATTTCGGATTCGGATAATAGAATAATTTGAGATAAACTTTGAGCGTTACAGAAATCACATCATATCACATATCGTATTAACGATGCCTCTAGCACTTCAAATAAGAGATGCCTGAAAAGTTATGACAGAACGAACAATCCTCATATCAATTTCATTGGACATCAACCTAGTATCCAGACGAACTGATACTATCATGATACGTACGCCAACTCAGGGATAATGTGGCAAATGGTTTTCTAATGTGATGGAAATTTCGCTTTTGAAAATAAATCATAAAAACACATGGGTGTCAGGATATTGAGCAGTTTAAAAATAAATATAAATGCCACGTGATGGCATAGGCCTAAATCCGTTGCGAGAGATCAAATCACGAGTTGAATTATGCTAACCGGATTTCGCTACACGAGTATACAGAAAAGGTCCCACCCCGATTTTATATTCAATCACAATCAACCGAGTTATGTATTTTCATAACCGTCGACCAGAGGCCAAGCCGGCTTCGTTCGACACACTCTGTGCCTCGAGAAGTCGTCACTGCTACGTGCTTATATAAGGATACGTTGCTTCAATCAAATTAATCTGCTTGCAGAGCAATAACGGGTTAATGTGTTTGTTATAAAACAATTCAAAGCGATCGTGTCCAACTAACAATCATATCACGGTTTGCAGCCACATTTTTGAAAAACGTGAGCCTCCGATTTAAACTAGTATTAGACATATATCAGAGTACTCAACTTTAAAACGCGCATTAAATTCAACATTAGTCATCCCCCAGCTCATCTTTATTGGAATACTGGGTAACATAGAAATCAGTATGTAAGTGACTGAAGAATCCAGGTGCAGTATTGTTTTACAGGTGCAATAAAGCTCTTAACTAATGAAGGAATATCACACCGCCGGCATGCAACTGATGACGATCGATCGAGTTCTGCCTATCGTTGAGAGGGCTGTGGGAGAGATTATTCCTCCTAAATAGGACTCTCTAGTCATTTGAAAAGCTGTAAAACATGCAACAAATCAAACGATTGTGATGTACATCCATGGTCGAATTCGACCGGAAGAGGCCAACAGCAACAAAGGGTGTTGAATGGGTTTATTCTAACACCAATTTGAAAAAGATAAATAGTTTACATGACTTATACAATCTGTACTCAATTTCTATTGCCAAACTAACTTTGATATTTTCCCAAGGTTGTGTTTATGTTAGTCGCGAGTCAAAACGATCAATTTTACACTTGAACAACTTAAACGTGTACCACTTCAAACAGCGATGAAATGTCTAAACAAGGAAAAAAACAATGGAGGTAGACTTTGACATCAGAGACAACAACGATATGTACTGGTTGTGTATCGAAATTTTAAAAGTTAATGCTATTGAATTGAAGCTGTGATTTCCATATTGTTGGTAGACAATCTCAATGAAAATCCCCAGTAAAATGTTTTGCTAATCTATTTTATGTTTGTAATGTACTCTGCACTGTCATTCTATCTGCTGTGAAAACTATTATCTGCATGTATCTATTCTTGCCAACTTAATATCATGATATGTAACATCTCATATCCTCGCACGGAAATTACAGTTGATATATATATATATATATATATATATATATATATATGTATAACGCTGTATTCACTTGTTTTCAATCCTAAGCGTTTTATCACGAATCATGTTTTACCAGCACCACCGAAAATAGAGTTATTTGTAAGTGGAATATATCAATCACTCAAGGATTTGTTTGAACATGAAAGCACTTTACAACAACGCTTGATTAAAGTATTAATGAAGAATGAAACAATATAATTAAATGAGCAGTGTATATCAAACGTGCTGCTCACGAATGATGTTCGTCTGTATAAAAGACCAATTTTGCTTTAAATATCGTCATACAAGGAGAGCTCACCTCATTATGTACGGCAACAATATGACAGCGACAATCAATACAAAAACTTGATAGGCAGAGCGATAGGATATTTCCGGGTGTCAATTTCTCACCACGCTCTTGAAACAAGCTTCTTAGTGGATGTTCTTCGGTAGGCATAAGAATAGAATAGAATAGAATAGGTTAAGAATAATTTCGCGCCGTATTTTTCTTTGGGTAAAGTTTCATGGACACAGACTTCACAATCTTTTAGTGTTCTGAATATTGTGAAGAATTATATCTAACTTTGTCAATGTATGATGAATTTTATCGACGAGGGATCTATCATTACGCAGCCAATGAGTTAATTGGCATCTAGGGCCTACTCTATCAAAGTACGAAAGTAGACGTTTGTGTAAGATAAATACGATCAAGTGCATCTATACAAATCCTCAGTGTTTAACTAACAAATTAGCTGAACAATGTGAGCTTTGTGATAGACTTTCACCCAATTTGGTTGCAGTTACAGAGACTTGATTCCAGCACTGCATGACTGAGGCTGAACTTTTGATTCCGAAAATGTCACAACTCCGTCGCGATCGCGATTGAAGATCTGGTGGTGGAGTTGCAGTCTACTATCACGAAAGTTTAGCGCAGTGTAACGTCATCGATCATCCTGACATCTGCCTTCCTGATACGATGTGGTGTTCAGTAAAGCTGGTCAATGGAGACGAATGTACGATCGGCATCATTTACCGCTCGCCATCATCCGAAATCTCATTTAATGATAAGCTAATCGAATCCTTGCAACACATCACAAGCAGCCAGACTACGCAATTGCTGATCATTGGCGATTTTATTCTCCCACATCTGTTTTCAAGAGGTCAGCACTTCCTGAATTCGTTCGAACATAAATTCAAGGAGGTTATAGAAATTGCTTTACTGCACAACCACGTTGATCAGCCAACTCGCAGACGGGGTCTTGACAAACTTTCAACCCTTGACCTTGTCTTAACGACTGAGGCAACCGCGGTTGAGGATATACAATACCTGGCAACACTGGGAAAGATTGATCATGCGGTGCTTTTGCTTTTGTTTGATTATGTTTGTAGTGCGGAACGACTCAGCGAAACAACGAGAGTATTGAGGAAAATACAATTTTAATCCTTAAATATCAGTCTCCGGGATGCACACACTCATGAGTATCATTCAATGGATTCTGGCTCATATTATAATAGTTTTCCAAATTATCTGAATTCTAAGATTGACGAAAACTCGATTTTTGTACCACGCAAATGCAACAACAACAACCAGTTTGTTATTCGGAGTAGAACTAAGAAATGGTTAGTTGGTAAACGAGAGTCTTTGGTAACTCATAAGAAGTTTGGTATGGAAGCAACTTGGAAACGATTCTGTAAGATACGGAATCACGTCACGACTCATTCCAATGGAACTTGCTTAATAGAATGGAAAAGAATCCTAAGCTTTCCTACAAGATAATAAATGAACGATCAAAAATCAAACCAGATGTATTCTCTGTACTAAAACCAAATGGATTGACTTACACTGTTCGGGAAAACGCAGATGCTTTAGCAACATTTCACTCATTTGTCTTCAATCCCAAGCGTTGTATCCCACATCAAGTTTCACCAAATTCGCCACATTTGGAATTACTAAGTGAAATGACTATCAACGAATACACGGTTGGGCGGGAACTTTGTCAACTAAACGAAAAGAAGTCCTCTTGCTCAGACATAATCACCCCCGTTATACTTCGCAGGTGTCGCATTGCTTTGACCGCTTCTCTCACACGCATAATAAATCTCACCATAAATGGAGGAAAAATAAGACCGCAATGGAAAGCAGGGATGATAACTCCTATTTTTGAAGGCGCTAGCCGTTCAGACACAGCAAACTATAGACCGGTAACGTTACTTCCGGTAATCTCCAAATTAATGGAACGCATTGTGACTGCGCGCATATGAGAACATTTTGAAAACCAAAATATTTTGACCGCAGCACAACACCGTTTTCGAAGATATCGTTGCTGTTTATCTACCCTTCTTACAACGTTCGAGGATTGGATCAAGGCACTAGACGGAGGTAAGGCTGTACATGATTTCAACTTCGATATTTCCAAAGCTTTCGATAGAGTCAAGCATGACATCTTAATCAAAAAGCTTGATGCTTATGGAATAACGGGAATATTGCTGAATTGGATAAGGGACTATCTTACTGATGGACACGTCCAAGTTCGCGTTGGCAGCACCTTATCCAGAAAAATAGACGTCACGAATGGAGTTCCGTAAGGATCTGTGCTTGGACCTCTTCTATTCTTAGTGTATATGAACGATATAGTAGAGGATATTGAATGCAACTTGATACTATTTGCCGATGATATTAAAATATGGAAACGTGTCAGGTCTCTTAATGACTGTGTGGCATTACAACGGGATCTGTGTAACTTATTTCGTTGGTCCAAGTCAAATGAGTTACCATTTATTCCTGCAAAATGTAAAATGATGCGGCTTGGAAAATCTTTGCAACACAATTATCAGCTTAGCACGCAATATCCCGTCTGGACCACCACAGAAAAAGATCTCGGTATTTGAGTGTCGATTAACCTTAAGCCTGGACATCATTGCAGGATAGTGTAAAATAAAGCTTGCTGGATATTTAGTATTCTAAAATGAATTTTCAGGATTTTTGCGCCCTAAACCCTACCCCGGGTAATTAATATGTATATACGTCCTGTAAAGGGATATTTCATCCAAGCCTGGGCACCAAGGCTGATGAAAGATATCGAACTACTCGACAGGATTTCTCATAGTGCTACAAAGTTGGTCACCGGGTACAGATATGTGCTTTTCAAAGAGTAAATGATAAAACCGAATCTACACGATTTTACCTAACGACGGATACGTAATGACCTCATGTTGACATTCGAAATCCTGCATAATGTAAACCATCAATTAAACACTTGCTAAAGTCTAATGGCCTTACTCGAACACGAACACATTCAAGGGCTTTAAGCATTCCGCATTCTCGATTGTATATTCGTCGTAATTTTTTCTCGGTAAGTATTTGTTTCACTAAACAGAACTTTTTGACTGAAGAAATCGCACGCTCGGAATCTGTTGAGGTTTTCGCTTCCAAACTAGATGAGTTTATGACGAACCATGCGGTATGTGACTGTCCCTATTGATTTTTGAGAGATTTTATATTGTTTATTCCATATACCTTGTCATCCTATGGTTATTATTATGCTTACTGCTTTTTCTTCCATAAACATTTCTGAGTTCTGAGTTTAATATCCTTGGTACCGTTACCAGTGATAATCTTCTTAGTGTCATTCAAAGAATCATTTCTTGGGTTTGCAAAATAAGTATTGTCGTTTGCTGGTGAAGAATGAGAGTCGTAAACCTCAGAACTAATACTTTTGGTTTTTCGTCTGAACGTTTAAAATCATTTGCACGAAGCAAGCCCATGGGACGAATAAGCAGGTAAATTAATGGCTGAGTAAATTAAAGCTGATAAAAGCTGACGGGACTCAACTTTACGCGCATGCACTTTTCATTAGCGGCAAGGCTTCTCTGGTTTATGATCCAATACTTGAACCTTGAGGTCTTTCTTGTATGAGATTTGGGGAAAAAGAATACCGAATACTGTTTAGAATAATTTCCATCCACTAGTGAACAGTATATTGTCAGCATTTATGGTTTGATTCGTACTCTCTTTTACAGTGCGTGCTAAAATTTCCGTAAGATACTTTCGATTACTTCAAGTAATATGAAGTTCGATAAAGTGATTCTAGTCGTCAATCAATTAGGCGGTGAACAACTATGTTCTAATGCGTATCATATTAAGGGAACTGCGTGAAATTGTACTTCAACTACATGTAGTGTATCATATCCATTTGTCGATGCTGTCTTGATTCATCACTGAGGTCATTCTGTCCAAAGTAAATCGCGTTCACCCATGAACCTTACAACACAAGAGCAAGCCTAGTGCTTAGTATGTACAATAAAATGTCAAAACACCCGCCTAAATTATGTAGGCGAATCTAGTAACCTCAAATCCGACCTGAAACATGTTTTCCCGGCTGTCGCTTCGAACAGCACTGTTAATCGATTCCGTGCCAACCGGTAAGATTTAAGCCTTCACCATGCAGAGCGCTTCATGCCTCCGTGGATGTTTTTGCTTCAACCGTTTTGATGCAACTCAAATTATTTCGGGTTAGCTATTGTCATCGTAGACTTTTCGGTGCTTTCAGCTCGTGTGATGTGCCTTTGGGTATTATTCCCTCTGTCATTCGAAAGTTCACGAATGTCACTCATCGCTGATGCGCTGAAAAATTTATTAGATCAGATCAACAAGATACATTTGACCGTAGTAATTTAATTAAAATTTTCTTTTGACAAATATAACTTGGTGCAACTGTAATAAATGAACTTCGATAAGAAGAGTTGCAGCAAGAATGTATGCTCCCCATTAATCTAGTATATGAAGACGATTCTCTTTCGAGGAATCCGTCATGCATCGTTTTAACAGCTTAAGGTCTTGGGAAATATCCATCAGCTTTTCAGGAGTTATACCAAAAAGAGAAAATACCGACATCATTGTTATTTTTCAGCGTATAAGCCTACCCAATAGCGTGGACTTCGAATCGACCGAGCACAACATTGGTTGCTGAAAATTTGTGTACAAGAATAAACCTCATTCCTTATTCGCGTATTTTTTGCATCTTCAAGGATTTATGGTTAAAAGTTAATACTTTACAACCTCCACAGGATTACGGTATGAATAAAAACAGGAAAACTACAATAGTATAAAAGCAATAGTGAATATCAAATGTAAGGCTCACGAATGTTATTCTTTTGCATATGTAAGTCCAATTTCGCTTTAAACGCCTCCAGGCAAGGAGAGTCCACCACATGTTGGGGTAGGGAATTCCAAAGAATTGAAGCGAATTGAAGCTTAACTTGCCACAAAACAAAACTCCAGCTGTGTCACTTCACAAAAACGCATTTTTAAACTTGTAGAGAAACAGTAATTGAATGATAAGAAAGTTTTGCTTCTAATTAATACCGAGCCGAAATGTATTCATCAATCTATCTTTAATGGTGAATAATTATTTAATTTCGACTGATCTTAAAAAATTACTATAACCGCGATTGATATCATCATATAAACGTAGACATTTACTGAGAATGGCGATGAAATAACGGTAAACTCAGCGACTAGTTAAGCAAGCACCTGGATACAAATTCAACCGTTAAGCGCAAGAAAATGTGCTCAATCATGATAAGAGAACAAAACATTTCTAAGTTATTATTCAATCGCATCCTTTGGAAACGCGATTCCACGTAAGTTATACAAGATAATCTGTCGTTACACTAACATACACAATGATGCCACTCACATTTCAATGTGCATTATATTTTACTTTCGGTTTTAGGATTGTGGGAAAAGTATCATGCGATATTTATTATTGTTTTCGTGCATAATTGCCGTGTGCTTTGTGGTTGCACTCGGTGAGCAATCGCAGAATCATGAGGGCGCAATCGAAAAACCGTAAGTTATGTACAAATTTTCGCATGTAATATAACTGCGCAGATGGTGGGTTACTGGTTTTATTAAAATTGCAATTTCGTAAATATGGCAAGCTTAACTAATATTCTACACAATTAAACTGATTTTTTAAATTTCTCAAATTTATTGTCTTCGGTTAGTGCATGTGTTTCCATCACCCAACCCCACGACCGGTTTCGTGCTGGTTGCACTCATCAGCTAAGTGCAGTGAGATTAGGATACATGACTTAAAACAGTGTTGAAAAGTTGAATAAAGTTCACATTGTAAGCAATTGTTTCGATAAGCCTGTCACAACCAACCTGTTCAATCGCAAGTGCTACCATACATGTAGATTGGGTAAACCCCAGAAGCTTGAACGAAAAACCCATATTTCCAAGCCATTCCTTCACACTCGCCACTCGTGGTGTTTGCAAACATCAGGTAAGAACAGTAAGATCAGGAACTGATCTTAAATCAGTCAGATTGATTCCACTATTTTCTGATTTGAAATGAATAATATTCTTCGCAATCTAATTCATCCGGTATAATGAGACTTGAATCCCGCGCAGTGTGCAATATACTATTCACTTTCAGATTGACATCCCTACTTCAGTACACTGAAATTCATTCATTAAAGGACGACAAAACAATTGACAAAGATGAGAGGTTCCGAGGCTTTGGATATGTCACATTATTGACTCGATTACTGCAGCGAGGTTACTTCATTAGGATCTAATTCATCGGGAACACTTTGGTGATAAAATCACGATCTGTATCTAGTGCAATTTTTACGTTTGAACGGATACAAGTATCTCAAAGGAAATATATATTACGATTGTTTTTATTGAATTCTCACAGGGTTCCAAAGATATGCTAAATTCGTGGATGTTTCAAGGTTGAGAAATAGCTGTAAAATTTAAACCAAATTTAAATGTAGAATAACCCGAATGGTAGTATTAGCACAATAATTGTCACGTTATCATAAACATCGCGAAGCCAATTTTATCTGCCTAACCTCGAAAAATATTTTATCTTCAGTGGGTTGATATTTAATCATTAAATTTGATTTATTACATTTGACATTTTTTGCTAGATCACGTGAAACGGCGACGAGAGAAACTGAAGGTCGTCGTAGACACCGCGGAGATAACGGAGAAGGTCGAGTGAGATCAAGAGGTTTGTTCAAAATCAGATGGAAATTTGTAAATTTATCGCAACGAAATTGATTCAATAAAGTGCATTCATGGAGCTCGAAAAAACAGCGTTTAAATTGATTAGCTGTGAATGTAATTTAAAAATACTTGTGTGACATTAAACAGATTAATTATTATTCGTAAATGAAGGCAATAGAATGCAAGGAAATTTAAGTGCAATCGGTTAAAGCAGTTTTAGGGTAACGTTTCACTTCTGACACAGAAGCTTCGTCAGACCAAAGGTGATAGTCAGAACAGGACCATGATTAATTAGCGAAATGTCCAAGGCAGGTCGACTGGCGGTCAATAAGGTGGATAGGGCAGAAATCTCCACAATCTGGCACTCGGCACTGTTGTGAAAGTAAATAGTTGTTATTCACCTTATACCTGCTAGATAATTAGATATTTGTGTTTCTTCAAAAATAGCTTAACCTTAACACCGTTAGCTATGTACATTTACGCATGTGGGCCGCTGTGTCAACTCACCTTGACCGTATTCAATTGTATTAGATTGACGTGGATACATACTAGGAGGAAAATTGACCACTGATCCTGGTCATTCCCACGAGACGTGACACACTGTAGGCGTACTATAGGCTGTTTTTAGCGGTATGGCCAAATCAGTGGTGGTGGGTGTACTATTACTTAATCATGTTCCCTGTCCTGACTATCATACTTGGTCTGACGAAGCGTCTGTGTCAGAAGTGAAACATTACACAATAACTGCTCTAACCGATTACACTCAAATGTCTTTGCATTATGAATACACGATTGGTCCCAAACATATTCCAATCGATTGGTGACCGCAATAGAACATTCACAGATACAACATTTAGTTTGATTTATTGTATATTCGAAAAGTGTGTTTTGTAATGTTTGACAACTTTCAGGAGAACGTCGTCGGAATCGGAAGGAGCGCCGTCAAAAGAAACACGTGAGTGCTGGAGCAACTATCAATTTTCATGGCAGTATCGGAACGATTAATTACGAACGTACTTGCAACTCATCTTGACATTATGATCTGATAATTATCTTCCGTTTTGTATCTCATGAAACTCAGAGGGAAGCATGTAACACTATAGTTCTGATAATCTTTCAGATTTCAACTATATGCTCAATTTACGAAAATCTGCAACTCCTCAGTATTTCTCAGTGATATTCAACTTATTGCATATTTGGGACGTTGTGGCAGCAGCTATATGTTTTGTGTGCTCGATTGTTGACTTTGTGCTCACCAACACTTAACTGTGAGAGTCAGAAAGTTAAATTCATCGTTAGATTTAATGTTTGACAGAAAATCCTGCCATATACATGACCTAATCATTCGAATCTTCTATGATATTATGAAATCATAGTTGTCACGGAACTGAGAGTCAACATAATAGAAGTTCAAGTAACAGGCTTGTTGAAACAGTTGTGGTCATCAATTCAGCTACTCAGGCAATCGACTTGGTCACTACTGGTAGCTTTCATTGGAGCTTCAATCGAGAAGATTGCGTGCCGCGTGGAAAATTTGTGGGGTCGCTTATTCTGACTTGTAGAAATTTTACTTAAAGTGCCTTGTATATATTGTTAAACAATTTGTAGAATTAGCGTTGGATGGAATGCATGCGCCTCAACTCGTGTACGCTACGTAAGGAAGGGTTCATTTAGATAATGTGCGTTCAAGTTTAGCGAATTCGATAATTATCTCGCATTGTGAAGCGACATTCCCATAATTCACAAACATCAGACACCTTTTTAGAAAGTTAGAAAATAAACAAACTGTTTGATAATACATGTTGGATCATGGGGACTTTTCTAGCCAGCCTGGATTTCAGTATATTACCACAGTTGCGTTTGATAGTTAAAAGTTTTAAATTGAACTCATTATTTGCCGTTATATTTAATGATACGGTAGTTTAAACAAGGAGATTGAGCAACTGAATTACAAATTTGAATATATCCATAAAAATTTAGTTGTTCGTTATCACATATTCTGGAATGGTTCAGTCGTACCAACTTTACCCAGCAGTAAATTACAAGTTCATACGTTGTCCACCATCCCTCCACTGTTTCAAAGCACGTGTATACCAATCATATTGTACCCATCTCATCAAAGCAAACAGTAAAAAACCGATCGTTGGGTGTTGGTGATGGAAATGCATGCATATGAACATATTTTTCATTATATATAGATGTTTGTTTAATAAATTACAATTATAATTTTTCAGAAGTCTTGCAAACGTCAGGCAGAAAGTGGTAAGTGTTACACATTTTTGTAAAATTCCCTTATAATAATTCCATGAAGTTAAGCTAACTTTTTCTCCAAACGCACGAATGTAAAGCACTGAAATCGACAAAGTTTTCTGCGCTGGTTGAAACAACTTTTGTAATTCGTTGTGTAAGAGAGAGCGAAATGATCTGGTTTGATAACAACGCTAAACAAATTCCTGAGCGAACGTAAGCGCACAGATGTAGCATGGATGATATGCTAATAAAATACATAAAAATTCAAATGTGCAAGCAGTTTAAACAGGGGACGTTTTATTATAAATTTTAGTTTTTATGATTACAGTTCTGATAAAGAAAAAATTGACTTCAACTGGATCAACGCATTCCGTTTAAATTTCACAGATGGAATCTCAATTGATGAATGTCGGAAAAAACGGAAGGAAAATCGACTGAAACGTCGTAACAACAGATTCAACGAAATAACACCATCGTACTAAAACAACGTGAAGTTTGTCCCGAAAAATGGATCATTCATTGACTATGCACTCATAATTTTGGGTATATTCGCTGAACTACGTGATTGCACAAACACATAACGTATACCGACAAAATCATTTCCCATTACTACGAAATTTTTCTTTTTACTTTGTTCAACATTTTTTGTTTGTTTTAATAGTTAACAACACTTAACTTTTAATATATTATTTGATTTGGCTTGCTGAAAACCACTCTCTGTCTAACTCTGATATTGTTTTGTGTTGCAATCAGCTTGTCGTCATTAATAAAAATCAAATTGCTAATTAAAATAGACTTATTTGTTTGTTCTATCGTTTGATAACCATATATGTTATATAAATGTGTCTTCGACAGTTTTAATTTAACGTGTGCAAAGAGACTCGAATTGAATCAATTTTTTCGTTTTAAAATGGGGCTCAGCAACGAGCCATTCTTGTTATTTTTCACGATGTTGGGTTTAGCAATGCCAACAAAGGCTAGAATCAAATTGATCAAACGACACAATATATTTATCGTTAAAATCCCTGATGGTAAAGCGAATATGAACTTCGGCTTTAGATCGTTTGGCCTAAGTTCAAAAACCACCAAGGTCACATATTTTAGAAATTACTTTTCAGCATACTCACGGGTAAAATTGTTGCAAACAATATGTATAAAAATAAGCGCCACAGTGTTGCACCCTTACCAGTTTGTGAAATATAGTTGTGCAGGAGATGGGCATCACCGATGAGTGCTAATGACAACCTTTCGAATGATTTAGTGACCACCATTCGCGGGCACGACACAAGAGCAGGAACCGGCGATACGGCCGAAGACGACAATGACGAACTCGGGCGCATGAGAAGATGAAAAACGTCAGTCGCAATAAAACAAAATGCGATTTTGCAATGTCGGTCAAACGAGCCCTGAATGGTAAGGGCTGAAACCCCCGGATGGCAAAAAATCGTTTGACAAATCAGATCGAAGTAACAACCGAGATATTCACGTTTCAGGACAGTCTTGTGATTATGTAGTTTGCCTATGTAAGAGAGGCGAGTGATTTGTTATTTGTTTCGTGCGTAATGAGTCTGACCAATACCTTGTGTTCTCTTGTGTTTTGGGATTCTT
>JACCGJ010011687.1:0-45296 GCA_013407085.1 Atriophallophorus winterbourni | reverse complement strand
TTAAAAAAATTATTTTGAAAAAATCTGAAATTTTGAGTTCGATGCGGTAAAACCCCCTCTCCCAAAGTTGGTTCTGCCTGGCTAAACTTGAAAAAAATGTTGTAAGGTGGGACCCTCACATACTTAAAAAAGTGAGTTTGACCAGGCAAAATGGGGTATTTTTGTGTATTTCTTACACACTATTTTTTTAATAAATTTGGGAGTTTCAACCCCAAATTCGAGTCTTTCAATTCTTTTCTTTCTTCTTTCTGGGCCTCCTGTTTTGAACAGGGGAGCAAAATATTTTGTATTTTCAAACCATTCGAAAAGGGGGGGCCTAAATGGTGCACGAAAAAGTGATAAAAAATACATACTATATTATATAGTAAAATATAATAGGGAAAAAAATCTTGTGTTCACGAAAATCCAGTGTGGTGGGGACAATTCATTCTTTCTTGCGAGTTGTGAGCAAAATAGTTCGAACCCTAACTTTGGGGGTGTAAAAATTTGCTACAAAATTAAAAAAATTATTTTGAAAAAATCTGAAATTGTGAGTTTGATGCGGTAAAACTCCCTCTCTAAAGTGGGTTTTGCATGGCTAAACTTGAAGAAAAATGTTGTAAGAAGGGATCCTTACGTACTCAGAAAACGTTAGTTTGACCGGGCAAAATGGGGTATTTTTTGTGTATTTTTTACACATTATTTATTTAAAAAATTTGAGAGTTTCAACCCGATATTCGAGTCTTTCAATTCTTTTTTTTCTGGGCCTCCTGTTCTGAACTGGGCAGCCGAATATTTTGTATTTTGAACCTTGCAAAGAAGGAAGGCCTAAATGGTGCACGAAAAAGTGATAAAAAATACATACTATATTATAAAGTGATATATAATAAGGAAACAAAACCTTGTGTTCACGAAAATTTTGTGTGATGGGGAGCTTCCATCTCCTCTGGCGAGTTTTGAGCAAAATAGTTTGAACCCTAACTTTGGAGGTGTAAAAATTTGCTACGAAATTGAAAAAAATTATTTTGAAAAAATCTGAAATTGTGAGTTTGATGCGGTAAAACTCCCTCTCTAAAGTGAGTTTTGCATGGCTAAACTTGAAGAAAAATGTTGTAAGGAGGATCCTTACGTCCCTAGGAAAAGTGAGTTTGACCGGGAAAAATAGGGTATTTTGTGTATTTTTTACACACTATTTTGTTTAATCAATTTGGAAGTTTCAACCCCAAATTCGAGTCTTTCAATTCTTTTCTTTTATTTCTGGGGCTATTTTTCTGAACAGGAAAGCCGAATATTTTGTATTTTAAACCTTGCAAAGAAGGAAGGCCTAAATGGTGCACGAACAAGTGACAAAAAATACATACCATATTATATAGTAATATATAATAGGGATTAGGAATCCTTTGTTCACGAAAATAAAGTGTTGTGGGGAGATTTTATCTCCTCTGGCGATTTTTGAGCAGAATAGTTTGAACCCTAACTTTGGAGGTGTGAAAATTTGCTACAAGATTGAAAAAAATTGTTTTGAGAAAATCTGAAATTTTGAGTTTGATGCGGTAAAACCCTCTCTCGCAAAGTGGGTTTTACCTAGCTGAACTTAAAAAAAATTGTCGTAAATAGGGATCCTCACGTACTTAGAAAAAGTGAGTTTGACTGGGAAAAAAATGGGGTATTTTTGTGTACTTTTCACACACTATTTTTTTAAATAAATTTAGGAGTTTCAAATCCCAATTCTAGTCTCCCAATTCTTTCCTTTTTTCTTTCTGGGCCTCCTGTTCTAAACAGAGAAGCCGAATATTTTGTATTTTAAACCTTGCAAAAAAGATGGGCCTAAATGGTGCACGAAAAAGTGATAAAAAATACATACTATATTATAAAGTGATATATAATAGGGAAAAAAATCTTGTGTTCACGAAAATTTTGTGTGATGGGGAGATTCCATCTCCTCTGGCGAGTTTTGAGCAAAATAGTTTGAACCCTAACTTTGGAGGTGTAAAACTTTGCTACAAAATTGAAAAAAATTATTTTGAAAAAATCCGAAATTGTGAGTTTGATGCGGTAAAACTCCCTCCCTGAAGTGGGTTTTGCATGGCTAAACTTGAAGAAAAATGTTGTAAGGAGGATCCTTACGTCCCTAGGAAAAGTGAGTTTGACCGGGAAAAATAGGGTATTTTTGTGTATTTTTTACACACTATTTTGTTTAATCAATTTGGAAGTTTCAACTCCAAATTCGAGTCTTTCAATTCTTTTCTTTTATTTCTGGGGCTATTTTTCTGAACAGGGCAGCTGAATATTTTGTATTTTAAACCTTGCAAAGAAGGAAGGCCTAAATGGTGCACGAAAAAGTGACAAAAAATACATACTATATTATATAGTAATATAAAATAGGGATGGATAATCTTTTGTTCACGAAAATCCAGTGTTTTGAGGAGATTTTATCTCCTCTGGCGAGTTTTGAGCAAAATAGTTTGAACCCTAACTTTGAGGGTGTAAAAATTTGCTACAAAATTGAAAAAAAATATTTTGAAAAAATCTGAAATTGTAAGTTTGATGCGGTTAAACTCTCTCTCCCAAAGTGAGTTTTGCCTAGCTAAACTTGAAAAAAATGTCGTGAAGAGGGATCCTCACGTACTTAGAAAAAATGAGTTTGACCGGGCAAAATTGGATATTTTTGTTTTTTTTACACAATATTTTTTTAATAAATTTGGGAGTTTCAACCCCATATTCGAGTTTTTCAATTCTTCACTTTTTTTCTGGGCCTCCTGTTTTGAACAGGGGAGCCGGATATTTTGTATTTTAAACCTTGTACAAAAGGAGGGGCCTAAATGGTGCACGAAAAAGGGATAAAAAATACATACTATATTATATAGTAAAATATAATAGGGAAAAAAATCTTGTTTTCACAAAAATCCAGTGTGATGGGGATATTTCATTTTCTCTTGCGAGTTGTGAGCAAAATAGTTCGAACCCTATCTTTGGAGGTGTAAAAATTTGCTACAAAATTAAAAAGATTATTTTGAAAAAATCTGAAATTGTGAGTTTGATGCGGTAAAACTCCCTCTCTAAAGTGGGTTTTGCCTGGCTAAACTTGAAAAAAATGTTGTAAGGGGGGACATTTACGTAATTAAAATAATGAGTTTAACCGGGCAAAATGGGGTATTTTTTGTGTATTTTTTACACACTATCTTTTTAATAAATTTGGGAGTTTCAAATCCAAATTCTAGTCTCCCAATTCAATTCTTTTTTTCTTTCTGGGCCTCCTGTTCTGAACAGGGGAGCCGAATTTTTTGTATTTTAAACCTTGCAAATAAGAGGAAGGGGCCTAAATGGTGCACGAAAAAGTGATAAAATATATATACTATATTATATAGCAATATATATTAGGAGAAAAAAATCTTGTGTTCACGAAAATCCAGTGTGGTGGGGAGATTTCATTTCCTCTGGCGAGTTTTGAGCAAAATAGTTTGAACCCTAACTTTGGAGGTGTAGAAATTTGCTACATGATTGAAAAAAAATTATTTTCAAAAAATTTCAAATTTTGAGTTTGATGCGGTAAAACTCTCTCTCCCAAAGTGAGTTTTGCCTAGCTGAACTTGAAAAAAAATGTCGTGAAGAGGGATCCTCACGTACTTAGAAAAAATGAGTTTGACCGGGCAAAATGGGATATTTTTGTTTTTTTTACACAATATTTTTTTAATAAATTTGGGAGTTTCAACCTCATATTCGAGTCTTTTCAATTCTTTTATTTTTATTCTGGGCCTCCTGTTCTGAACAAAGAAGCCGAATATTTTGTATTTTAAACCTTGCACAAAAGGGGGGCCTAAATGGTGCACGAAATAGTGATAAAAATACATTCTATATTATATAATAACATATAATAGAGAAGAAAAAATCTTGTTCACGAAAATCCAGTGTGGTGGGGAGATTTTATTTGCTCTTGCGAGTTGTGAGCGAAATAGTTTGAACCCTAACTTGTGGGGTGTGAAAATTTGCTACAAAATTGGAAAAAGTTATTTTGAAAACAAATCTGAAATTGTGAGTTTGATGCGGTAAAACTCCCTCTCTTAAGTGGGTTTTGCATGGCCTAACTTGAAAAAAATGTTGTAAGTAGGGACCCTTACGTACTTCAAAAAATTGACTTTGAGCGGGCAAAATGGGGTATTTTGTATATTTTTTACACACTTTTCTTTTAATAAATTTGAGAGTTTCAACCCCATATTCGAGTCCTCCAATTTTTTTCTTTTTTCTTTCTGGGCCTCCTGTTTTGAACAAGTGAGCCTAATATTTTGTATTTTAAACCTTGCAAAAAAGGGGTGGCCTAAATGGTGCACGAAAAAGTAATAGAAAACACATACTATATTATATAGTGATATATAATAGGGAAAACAATTTTGTGTTCACGAAAATCCAGTGTGGTGGGGAGATTTCATTTCCTCTGGCGAGTTTTGAGCAAAATAGTTTGAACCCTAACTTTAAAGGTGTAAAATGTTGCTACAAGATTGAAATATATTATTTTGGAAAAATCTGAAATTTTGAGTTTGATGCGGTAAAAGCCCCTCTCCCAAACCAAATAACCTACTGTGCAGTCGCATTTTTTGTTGCTCTGACACTTCTGCTCATATCTTCGCCGAATTTGCTTGGATTTCTCTCATTCCAAGAATTCTTTGCTCCTTTCGATCGTATCTATCGGAATTTATTTGTTTTGCTTTTGTAAACGGATTAGCAGCAAAGTTATCATATCGGCGTAAATTTCACAGTTTGCTCACGCGCGCAAACTTTTCTCAATCGCTAATCGGTTTTTGCTATCATTGCAAGGATCTCGTCGAGCTACGGATTTTGATATATATTTCTGTGTTCTAGCTTGTGTATTTAACGTGTTATATTGGATTATTTGCAACATGACGAAATCACGTGTTCCGGAACAGCCACCTCGACCCGTCGGAAAAAAACCTGTCAAACAGCCAAACAACCCAATTCAGGCTAATAACATGTTTCACCGCATCACGAGAACCAACATACGGACTAAAAAATCGATCGATCAAACTGTGGCAGCGACATCGAACCAACTTGACCTCATTGCCAAGTGCGTGGATCCGGCGAACGCAACAATGGTCACGGCCGGCCCAGCTGATAGGACGAATCTCGGCACGCATAATTGTCCCGAAGTCACGTGCAAAGCATGCGAACAACCGGTGAGTCCCATAGCGCGCAAAGTAATAACGTGTTTTCTGTGTATGGGCAAAATCCATGGTAAATGCGACCGCACTTTAGCCCCTGACTCGATAGCATTATTAAATAATGAAATGGTTCCAGGTGCATGCTATATCTGTGTTCGTTGCAGAGATAAATCATTGCACAAAGCCGATACTTTTGAAACAAAATTAGAAAACAGAATGGCCGGTTTGGAGTTAGGCCTTCGACGTGTGGAAGAAATGTTGGTAAATCATGTGAGTACGCAAGTGATCACTGATGTAAACCATCATATCAATACATCGATTTCGGAACCACCATTGAAAGAATCTAAGACTAAGGCTATTCGGGTGCCAAAAAAGCAAAAAAGCAGGGTTATTCCCGTTTTGGAATCAGCTAAAACGACCACAGAAGTAGAAACTTCTTACAGAGATATGCTGTTACGGTCGACCTCAGCTGTACACTCCAAAACTGCTGTACCCGACTCACAAAGTCAAGCCACAAAGGTTTTTGATTCTAAAACGCCTGACTTTCCGATACGAAAAAAGAACACCCCATACAGGCTGAACGTGATATGTACGAATGTCAGCGAGTCCCAAGAAAGCCTGTTTGATAGCAAACAGAAACATGATGTCGATAAATGGTCTGAACTTTGTCACCTAATGAAAATTAAAATGTATGCGCAGAAAAAGTGACTCGTCTAACCCGCCATTCATCTTCACCTCATATTGGTCAACCTCGCTTGCTCAAGGTAACACTAAAATGCGAGGCTGATATAGAGAACGTATTGCTGAATGCATACCTACTCAAGTCACATTCCGACTCCAACTGTCGCATATATCCCGATGTACCATGGTGGGAAAGGAAGGTCAGCTTGAACGACAGTGAACAAACTGTATCGCGAAGTATAGTTCTACTTGGTGTACCAGAAAATACTTCTAGAGCATCGAATCAGGAAACGGTAGAGCACGACGTCAAACAATGGCGCTACATTGCGTGTTCTCTCGATATTTTTAATGCTGTTGTTGTGGACAATTTTCGAGTTCCTTTTTCGCCTAAATATAAGGGGGATGCACCGGAACCTCTGAAGATTACGTCCTTGACCAGCGCTATGGCTGAAATAGTAAGGTCGGAATGGACAAAAGGGAAACGAACATTACCCAAGGATGTTAGACTTAGCCCACCCAAACCAAGTCAACCTCTCTCCCGTTTGGAGATAGCGGATAGCAGCGTTTTCATCCGAATGGAGGAAATCAATGCATCAAAAAACGTCGTAGGTCCGGCTCAAATCGAGTCGGACTGAGCAATTCACACCGAAAACTAATTGTCGATTCAAGCCGTCGGCGACCAATAAGACGCACACATGTTTTACCAACCAAAGAAGCCGGACCAATAACTTCGGTTTACACCTCGTCATTACTCACGAAAAATACGATCAAGTGCATCTCTACAAACGCGAATAGCCTTTTTAACAAAAATAATCGAATTGTCCGAGATTTGTAATTAAACGGCGCCAGACATAGTTGCAGTAACAGAAACGTGGTTCCATGCCTCATTGTCTGATAATGAACTCTCTTTGCCCAACATGTCTCTATTCCGGCGTGACCGCTTAGGCGATGACGGAGGAGCAGCACTCTACTTCAAACAATCGTTTATCTGTAGAACTATGAACGACGTGATCCTTGATATCACTGACACTTTGGTGTTCTCTGACTCTTACTTCGGGAGACCAATGCATTATTGGAGTGATCTATCGTTCTCCAACAGCAACTCTCGATCTAAACAATAAACTGATTAATGATTTGCGCTATGTAACAACGCGATACAATACTCAAATATTAATAATGGGGGATTTCAACTTTCCTCAGCTCTATAGCCGAAATGATCATCCATCAGAGGCACTTGAAAATGAACTTCGAGCCGTTTTGGATTACGCACCCCTTTATAACCACGTTTTTGGATTTACTCGTATGAAAGGATCAGACCAGCCGTCTACCTTGGACCTTATACTTACATCAGATCCCACAGCTGTTGAGAATATCGTTTATAAACCGCCGATCAGACGGAGCGATCACGTTGTCCTAGAATTCGAGTACGTTTTTAGCGCTAGACGCAATAATGACGGGACGAAATGCGTCAGAATGGTGAACTACCGTGCTCTGTGTGCCGAGTTACAAAGCAATAGTTTCGCACAACTGGATTACTCCGATCAGGATAATCATTGGCGATCTCTCTTACAGCACCTTAAATCTCTATTTGAGGAACATTCAATGTTTGCTTTAAAGAAAACGTCACAACGAAATAAATTTTCACTACGAAGTAGGACTATAAAGTGGGTGAAACAAAGGGCAGTAGCGTGGGAGTTTCACAAGGCTACCAACACAGCTGATTCTTGAGTACAATTTAAACGAATGAGAAACAAAGTTATCAGCTTAATTCGAGATGATAAACAAGCGTTCCAATCGCAATTGATTACTCAGATGCACCAGAATCCGAAGCTCTTGTATAGACTTGTAAACGATAGAACAAATATTAAACCAGGAGTCTTTGCCCTGAAAACTTCGTCCGGCTTCACAGAATCCATAAATCAGACCGCTGACCTGTTAGCAGACTTTTATGCCGGAGTTTTTGCGCCGAAATCCATGGAGCCTGATCAGGAACCAATCGTTCGACTTGACCGACCGACCTTGAGTGAAGTATTGATTACTTCGATGGTGGTAGCGCAGTACTTACGAAAATTAAACGTAAAGAAATCTCCAGGACCAGACAAGATAACTCCAAAGCTGCTCAAAACCTGCCATGCGCAGCTATCTGAACCTCTATCTTGCATGTTTAATAATTTGCTCCTAGCTAGCGTAGTGCCACAAGACTGGAAACTGGGACAAATAATACCCATTTACAAAGGTGGTTGCCGTTCTGATGTTAAAAATTACAGGCCGGTGACCTTGCTGTTTTCGGTATCAAAAGTGTTTGAGCGAATAATAACCGCAGAAATCGTGCGACATCTGGAAACGAACCAACTTTTGGCAGTTGCCCAACATGGATTTCGCAGAAGTCGCTCTTGTCTAACAAATTTGCTGACAAGCTTAGACGATTGGACGAGGATTGTAGATGCGGGGAATGTATTCATGCGTGCTACCTGGACATTTCTAAAGCGTTCGACAGAGTTGATCACAATTTACTTTTGAACAAGCTAAAGAAACACGGTGTTGTTTGAAGACTATACGAATTGCTAAGAGATTACCTTAGCAACAGACACATCCGAGTTCGTGTGGACGGCTTACTATCGAAGAACATCGATGTCACTAGCGGAGTTCCACAAGGCTCAGTGCTTGGACCAATACTGTTTCTAGTCTATATGAACGATATACCACTACCAAATGATAGTAAGATGGTTTTGTTTGCTGACGATATAAAAGTATGGAGGCAAATCAGAAATGCTGACGATTGTATCTTGCTGCAAAACGATTTGAGTGCTTTGTTCAACTGGTCATCTGAAAATAAACTGTCATTGAATATGCAGAAGTCGAAGATGATTTAGATTGGTCGTGACCTTGGCTTTTCCTTTCCATACAAGTTCGGCGACATAAACCTGGAGTACACTGAGAAAGAAAAGGACCTAGGTGTCTGGATTTGTGGCAGTTTGAAAAATGGTCTACAATGCGAAACCGTTTACAAATGCGCGTCTCGGCTGCTCGGCATGCTACGGCGGATATTTGGACGTTTTTCCCCGGGGTGTTTTCCTCTCATGATGAATACATATATACACCCGGTTCTAGATTATGCCGCACAAGCCTGGACACCATGGCTCCAAAAAGACATCTTACTCCTGGATCGCATATACCGGAGAGCTTCTAAGCTTGTCATTGGTCTCGAAAATATGTCATTCGCCAGGCGACTCAGACAACTGGAAATGAGTACACTTACACAAAGAAGAATGCGAGGTGATCTCATCCTCGCAAACAAAATACTTACTACTGTTTCTCACCCCCTGGATATATTATTCCACCTTCGAACTTCCAGCAACAGCCGTGGCCATGGTTGCAAGTTAGAAATACCACATTCCCAACGGAACTGCCGCAGGTATTTTTATTCCGTACGTGTGTGCTTTGCTTGGAATTCCATACCTTCCGATTTGGTAAGCTCAAACAGTTTATCTATATTCAAATCAAAACTTGACGATTATATGAGAGCTAATCCGAATTTTTCCCCAAACTATTGATAATCTATCATTGTCTCATTGATTTTGATTTTATTTATACTTAAATATATATATATATATATACATTTATACATATATTCCCACCCTGTGGTTATTGTGAAGTTAATTGCTTTTTCAAGCATAAATCCTGAATCTTGAATATTGAAAGTGGGATTTGCCTAGCTAAACTTGAAAAAGAATGTTTTGAGTAGAGATCCTCACGTACTTAGAAAAAGTGAGTTTGACCGGACAGATTTGGGTATTTCTTGTGTATTTTTTACACACTATTTTTTTAATACATTTGAAAGTTTCAACCCCAAATTCGAGTCTTTCAATTCTTTCCTTTTTTTTATGGGCCTTCTGTTCTGGACAGGGGAGCCGAATATTCTCTATTTTAAACCTTGCACAAAAGGGGGGGGGGGCAAAATTGTGTACGAAAAAGTGATAAAAAATACATACTATATTATATAGTAATATATAATAGGAAACAAAATCTTGTTTTCACAAAAATCCAGTGTGGTGAGGATATTTCATTTTCTCTTGCGAGTTGTGAGCAAAATAGTTCGAACCCTATCTTTGGAGGTGTAAAACTTTGCTACAAAATTAAAAAGATTATTTTGAAAAAATCTGAAATTGTGAGTTTGATGCGGTAAAACTCCCTCTCTAAAGTGGGTTTTGCCTGGCTAAACTTGAAAAAAATGTTGTAAGGGGGGACATTTACGTATTTAAAAAAATGAGTTTAACCGAGCAAAATTGGGTATTTTTTGTGTATTTTTTACACACTATCTTTTTAATAAATTTGGGAGTTTCAAATCCAAATTCTAGTCTCCCAATTCTTTTCTTTTTTTTCTTTCTGGGCCTCCTGTTCTGAACAGGGGAGCCGAATATTTTGTATTTTAAACCTTGCACAAAAGGGGGGGGGCCTAAATGGTGCACGAAAAAGTGATAAAAAAATACATACTATATTATATAGTAATATATAATAGGAAAAAGAATCTTGTTTTCACAAAAATCCAGTGTGGTGGGGATATTTCATTTTCTCTTGCAAGTTGTGAGCAAAATAGTTTGAACCCTATCTTTGGAGATGTAAAAATTTGCTACAAAATTAAAACGATTATTTTGAAAAAATCTGAAATTGTGAGTTTGATGCGGTAAAACTCCCTCTCTAAAGTGGTTTTTGCCTGGCTAAACTTGAAAAAAATGTTGTAAGGGGGGACATTTACGTAATTAAAATAATGAGTTTAACCGGGCAAAATGGGGTATTTTTTTGTGTATTTTTTACACACTATCTTTTTAATAAATTTGGGAGTTTCAAATCCAAATTCTAGTCTCCCAATTCAATTCTCTTTTTCTTTCTGGGCCTCCTGTTCTGAACAGGGGAGCCGAATTTTTTGTATTTTAAACCTTGCAAAAAAGAGGAAGGGGCCTAAATGGTGCACGAAAAAGTGATAAAATATATATACTATATTATATAGCAATATATATTAGGAGAAAAAAATCTTGTGTTCACGAAAATCCAGTGTGGTGGGGAGATTTCATTTCCTCTGGCGAGTTTTGAGCAAAATAGTTTGAACCCTAACTTTGGAGGTGTAGAAATTTGCTACATGATTGAAAAAAAATTATTTTCAAAAAATTTCAAATTTTGAGTTTGATGCGGTAAAACTCTCTCTCCCAAAGTGAGTTTTGCCTAGCTGAACTTGAAAAAAAATGTCGTGAAGAGGGATCCTCACGTACTTAGAAAAAATGAGTTTGACCGGGCAAAATGGGATATTTTTGTTTTTTTTACACAATATTTTTTTAATAAATTTGGGAGTTTCAACCTCATATTCGAGTCTTTTCAATTCTTTTATTTTTATTCTGGGCCTCCTGTTCTGAACAAAGAAGCCGAATATTTTGTATTTTAAACCTTGCACAAAAGGGGGGCCTAAATGGTGCACGAAAAAGTGATAAAAATACATTCTATATTATATAATAATATATAATAGAGAAGAAAAATCTTGTTCACGAAAATCCAGTGTGGTGGGGAGATTTTATTTGCTCTTGCGAGTTGTGAGCGAAATAGTTTGAACCCTAACTTGTGGGGTGTGAAAATTTGCTACAAAATTGGAAAAAGTTATTTTGAAAACAAATCTGAAATTGTGAGTTTGATGCGGTAAAACTCCCTCTCTTAAGTGGGTTTTGCATGGCAAAACTTGAAGAAAAATGTTGTAAGGGGGGACCCTTACGTACTTCAAAAAAGTTAGTTTGAGCGGGCAATATGGGGTATTTTTTATATTTTTTACACACTATTCTTTTAATAAATTTGAGAGTTTCAACCCCATATTCGAGTCTTTCAATACTTTTCTTTTTTTCTTTCTGGGCTTTCTGTTTTGAACAGGTTAGCCTAATATTTTGTATTTTATACATTGCAAAAAAGGGGTGGTCTAAATGGTGCACGAAAAAGTGATAGAAAATACATACTATATTACATAGTAATATATAATAGGGAAAAAATCTCGTGTTCACGAAAATTAGAGTGGTGGGGAGATTTCATTTCTTCTGGCGAAATTTGTGCAAAATAGTTTGAACCCTAACTTTAGAGGTGTAAAAATTTGCTACAAAATTAAAAAAATTATTTTGAAAAAATCTGAAATTTTGAGTTCGATGCGGTGAAACCCCCTCTACCAGATTGGGTTTTGCCAGGTTTAATTTGAAAAAAATTGTTGTAAAGGGGGGACCCTTACGTACTTAAAAAAATTGAGTTTGACCGGGCAAAATGGGGTATTTTTGTGTATTTTTACACACTATTTTTAGAAAATTTTAAAGTTTCAACTCAAAATTCAAGTCTTTCAATTCTTTCCTTTTTTTCTTTCTGGGCCTCCTGTTTCAAAATGGGAGCCGAATATTTTGTATTTTAACCATTGCAAAAAAGGGGGGCCTAAATCGTGCACGAAAAAGTGATAAAAAATACATACTATATTATGTAGTAATATATATAAGGGGAAAAAATCTTGTGTTCACGAAAATCCAGTGTGGTGGGGAGATTCCATCTCCTCTGGCGAGTTGTGAGCAAAATATTTTGAAACCTTACTTTGGGGGTGTAAAAAGTTGCTACAGAATTACAAAAATTATTTTGAAAAAATCTGAAATCTTGAGTTTAATGCGGTGAAACCCCCTCTTCCGAAGTGGGTTTCGCCTGGCCACACTTGAAAAAAAATGTTGTAAGGGGGGACCTATACGTACTTAAAAAAGTGAGTTTAACCCGGCAAAATGGGGTATTTTTTGTGTATTTCTTACACACTATTTTTTTTAATAAATTTGGGAGTTTCAAATCCAAATTCTAGTCTCCCAATTCTTTTCTTTCTTTTCTTTCTGGGCCTCCTGTTCTGAACAGGGGAGCCGAATATTTTGTATTTTAAATCTTGCAAAAATGAGGGGGCCTAAATGGTGCACGAAAAAGTGATAAAAAAAATACGTACTATATTATATAGTAACATATAATAGGGAAACAAATCTTGTGTTCACGAAAATCCAGTGTGGTGGGGAGATTTCATTTTCTCTTGCGTGTTGTGAGCAAAATAGTTTGAACCCTAACTATGGGGTGTAAAAATTTGCTACAAAATTGAAAGAAATTATTTTGAAAAAATCTGAAATTGTGAGTTTGATGCGGTAAAACTCCCTCTCTAAAGTGGGTTTTGCATGGCTAAACTTAAAGGAAAATGTTGCAAGGAGGGATCCTTACGTACTTAGAAAAAGTGAGTTTGACCGGGCAAAATGGGGTATTTTTTGTGTATTTTTTACACATTATTTTTTTAATAAATTTGAGAGTTTCAACCCGATATTCGAGTCTTTTAATACTTTTCTTTTTTTTCTGGGCCTTCTGTTCTGAACAGGGCAGCCGAATATTTTGTATTTTGAACCTTGCACAAAAGAAGGAGGGGCCTAAATGTTGCACGAAAAAGTGATGAAAAACACATACTATATTACATAGTAATATATAATAGGGATGAGCAATCCTTTGTTCACGAAAATAAAGTGTTGCGGGGAGATTTTATCTCCTCTGGCGAGTTTTGAGCAAAATAGTTTGAACCCTAACTTTGGGGGTGTAAAAATTTGCTACAAAATTGAAAGACATTCTTTTGAAAAAATCTGAAATTTTGAGTTTGATGCGGTAAAACCCTCTCTCGCAAAGTGGGTTTTACCTAGCTGAACTTAAAAAAATTGTCGTAAAGAGGGATCCTCACGTACTCAGAAAAGGTGAGTTTGACCGGGCAAAATGGGGTATTTTTTGTGTATTTTTTACACACTATTTTTTAATAAATTTGGAAGTTTCAACCCCAAATTCGAGTCTTTCAATTCTTTTCTTTTTTTCTGGGCCTCCTGTTCTGAACAGGGCAGCCGAATATTTTGTATTTCAAACCTTGCAAAAAAGGTGTGGCTCAAATGGTGAACGAAAATGTGACAGAAAAGACGTACTATATTATATATTAATATATAATGAGGAAAAAAATCTTGTGTTCACGAAAATCCAGTGTGGTGGAGAGATTTCATTTTCTCTTGCGTGTTGTGAGCAAAATAGTTTGAACCCTAACTTTGGGGGTGTAAAAATTTGCTACAGAATTACAACAATTATTTTGAAAAAATCTGAAATTTTGAGTTTAATGCGGTGAAACCCCCTCTTCCAAAGTGGGTTTTGCCTGGCTACACTTGAAAAAAATGTTGTAAGCTGGGACCCTTACGTACTTAAAAAAAGTGAGTTTGACCGGGCAAAATGAGGTATTTTTTGTGTGTTTTTTACACACTATTTTTTAATAAATTTTGGAGTTTCAAATCCAAATTCTAGTCTCCCAATTCTTTTCTTTTTTTCTTTCTGGGCGTCCTGTTCTGAACAGGGGAGCCGAATATTTTGTATTTCATACCTTGCAAAAAAGGGGGGGCCTAAATGGTGCACGAAAAAGTGATAAAAAATACGTACTATATTATATAGTAACATATAATAGGGAAAAAAATCTTGTGTTCACGAAAATCCAGTGTGGTGGGGAGATTTCATTTTCTCTTGCGTGTTGTGAGCAAAATAGTTTGAACCCTAACTATGGGGGTGTAAAAATTTGCTACAAAATTGAAAGAAATTATTTTGAAAAAATCTGAAATTGTGAGTTTGATGCGGTAAAACTCCCTCTCTAAAGTGGGTTTTGCATGGCTCAACTTGAAGGAAAATGTTGTAAGGAGGGATCCTTACGTACTTAGAAAAAGTGAGTTTGACCGGGCAAAATGGGGTATTTTTTGTGTATTTTTTACACATTATTTTTTTTAATAAATTTGAGAGTTTCAACCCGATATTCGAGTCTTTTAATACTTTTCTTTTTTTTCTGGACCTTCTGTTCTGAACAGGGCAGCCGAATATTTTGTATTTTGAACCTTGCACAAAAAAAGGGGCCTAAATGTTGCACGAAAAAGTGATGAAAAACACATACTATATTACATAGTAATATATAATAGGGATTAGCAATCCTTTGTTCACGAAAATAAATATTTTGTATTTTAAACCTTGCAAAGAAGGGAGGCCTAAATGGTGCACGAACAAGTGACAAAAAATACATACCATATTATATAGTAATATATAATAGGGATAAGAAATCCTTTGTTCACGAAAATAAAGTGTTGTGGGGAGATTTTATCTCCTCTGGCGATTTTTGAGCAAAATAGTTTGAACCCTAACTTTGGAGGTGTGAAAATTTGCTACAAGATTGAAAAAAATTATTTTGAAAAAATCTGAAATTTTGAGTTTGATGCGGTAAAACCCTCTCTCGCAAAGTATGTTTTACCCAAATTCGAGTATTTCAATTCTTTTCTTTTTTTCTGGGCCTCCTGTTCTGAACAGGGCAGCCGAATATTTTGTATTTCAAACCTTGCAAAAAAGGTGTGGCTCAAATGGTGAACGAAAATGTGACAGAAAAGACGTACTATATTACATAGTAATATATAATAGATATTAAGAATCTTGTGTTCACGAAAATTAGTGTGGTGGGGAGATTTCATTTCTTCTGGCGAGTTTTGAGCAAAATAGTTCGAACCCTTACTTTGGAGGTGTAAAAATTTGCTACAAGATTGAAAAAAATTAGTTTGAAAAAATCTGAAATTTTGAGTTTGATGCGGTAAAACCCCCTCTCCCAAAGTGGGTTTTGCCTAGCTAAACTTGAAAAAAATTGTTGTAAAGAGGGATCCTCACGTACTTAGAAAAAATGAGTTTGTTGGGCAAAATGCGGTATTTTTTTTTACACAATATTTTTTTAATAAATTCGAGAGTTTCAACCCCATATTCGAGTCTTCCAATTCTTTTCTTTTTTTCTTTCTGGGCCTCCTGTTTTGAACAGGGGACCTTAATATTTTGTATTTTAAACCTTGCAAAAAAGAGGTGGCCTAAATGGTGGACGAAAAATTGATAAAAAATACATACTTTAATATATAGTAATATATAATAGGGAAAAAAATCTTGTGTTCACGAAAATCCAGTGTGGTGGGAAAATTTCATTTGCTCTTGCGAGTTGTGAGCAAAATAGTTTGAACCCTAACTTTGGGGGTGTAAAAATTTGCTACAAAATTGAAAAAAATTATTTTGGAAAAAACTCAAATTGTGAGTTTGATGCGGTAAAACTCCCTCTCTAAAGTGGGTTTTGCCTGGCTTAACTTGAAAAAAATGTTGTATGGGGGGACCTTTACGTACTTCAAAAAAGTGAGTTTGAGCGGGCAAAATGGGGTATTTTTTATATCTTTTACACAATATTCTTTTATAAAATTTTGGAGTTTCAACCCCATATTCGAGTCTTTCAATTCTTTTCTTTTTTTCTTGCTGGGCCTCCTGTTTTACACAGGAGAGCCTAATATTTGGTATTTTAAACCTTGCAAAAAAGATGTGGCCTATATGGTGCACGAAAAAGGGATAAAAAATACATATTATATTATATAGTAATATATAATAGGGAAAAAATCTCGTTTTCACGAAAATCAAGTGTGAGGGGAGATTTCTTCTCCTATTGCTAGTTGTTAGCAGAATAGTTTGAACCCTAACTTTGAGGTGTAAACATTTGCTACAAACTTGGAAAAATTATTTTGCAAAAATCTGAAATTTTGAGTTTGATGTGGTAAAACCCCTCTTCCAATGTTGGTTTTGCCTAGCTAAATTTGAGAAAAATGTTGCTTACTTAAAAAAGTGAGTTTTACCGGGCAAAATGGGGTATTTTCTGTGTATTTTTTACACACTAAATTTTTTAATAAATTTGGGAGATTCGACCACAAATTCAAGTCTTTCAATTCTTTTCTTTTTTTTCTGGGCCCCATGTTGTGAACAGGGTAGCCGAATATTTTGTATTTGAAACCTTGCAAAAAATGGAAGGCCTAAATGGTGCACGAAAAATTGATAAAAAATACATAATATATTTTATAGTAATATATAGTAGGGGAAAAAATCTTGTGTTCACGAAAATCCAGTATGGTGGGGAGATTATATCTCCTCTGGCGAGTTGTGAGCGAAATAGTTTGAACCCTAACTTTGGGGGTGTAAACAATTGCTACAAAATCTAAAAAATTATTTTGAAGAAATCTGGAATTTTGAGTTTGATGCGGTTAAACCCGCTCTCCCAAAGTGGGTTTTGCCTGGCTAAACTTGGAAAAAATTTTTGTAATGTATAAATGTTTAAAATTGGGAGGTTCAACCCTAAATTCGAGTCTTTCAATTCTCGTCTTTTTTCTTTCTGGGCTTCCTGTTTTGAACAGTGGAGCCGTATATTTTGTATTTTGAACCTTGCATAAAAGGGGGGCCTAAATGCTGCACGAAAATGTGATAAAAAATACATACTATATTATATAGTAATATATATATTAGGGAAAAAAATCTTGCGTTCACGAGAATCCAGTGTGGGGGGAGATTTCATCTTCTTCTTGGAGAGTTGTGAGCAAAATAGTTTGAACAAAAGTAGGTAGTAGCAGTATCGATCGCTTGGGACGTTCGGACATTTGAACTTAGCTTTGATTCTGACACGTGTATATACTCGATATTGTTTTGACATTGACCAAGATTATAATCCCGTTTTCTATTTTCTTTTTCATATCTGTCTAGGTCTGGGCAACCAGACAGTATCTTAGCCCACGTGCATTCTCTGACCGTACGGCACTTTGCCAGGATCAAACTTGTGCGTTCATTCATTCATTCATTCATTCATTCATAATCCGGTGAACCCCGATAAATCAGGTAAGTTTTTACTATATTTGATTGCATCAATACAGTACGGCTTTTGTTGACAAATCCTAGTAGAGTTCTGATAAAATGGGGAATTTTGCGGGTCACTCAAATCGGGACGTTTCCTTGATTGTCAAATACAATCAAAACATGGATATAATTGCCATGCTATAATTTTGTCTCTTGCACCAACGGAAACATGTGTTCGATATTCAATCCCATATTATTTGCTATAAACTCATCGATTACGTGAAGCGGCTAAGGTAAAGGAATTCCAAAATTTTTACAAAAATTCATATTAAAATGTATATTACATAGGTTAAGATTGTACCAAATTATGAAGCGCTAATTGCAAATTCATTATTTTCCGCACACATTTTGAAGCCGAATATACTATGCTAATATGGATCGCTTGATACTCAGTGGTCATCAGTAAAACGTGAATGACCAGTAGCAACATTCTCACGGGTATCATATGCAACTGATGAACCATTATAAGAAACCCATGAATTAGATTATGCCACTTACTTTAGTCACATCACGAGCGGGAAGTGAGCGCTGGAGTGAAAATATTTTCACGCAACATGCCACATCAAAACTTATAAAGAAACCGAAATATGATGCAGATGAGTTTGTTTGTTTATGGTCAAGAGTCAAGGCTGTTGTCGACACGTATTTGGGTTGCTGCACGAATGTTGAACGAATGCTGCACTCAGCCATCGGAATGAACAACCAATGAAAACACAAGTTCCAAATCGTTAACATTACGCTAAAGCGAGTATGCCGCGCAACACTCATCGACAATCAGGATGTTTTACATGAAATTTGTTCGCAGCTCTGCTCATATAGTGCGAACGCGGTTTTCTTTCTTTCAGTTCCGTCAATATCATCTTCTACATTGCATTCTGACCCGTTATCACCCTATCGCTTTATGGACCCTTTTGCTTATTTAGAACTTGATTTGATTCGCATACTTTTTCACAATCTCGATCGCTTGGCGCGTTCGGACATTTGAACTTAGCTTGGATTTTGACACGTGTATATACGTTTTGATCTGGTCCGTCGATTAACATCAAAGTTACCGTTTCAACGTTAACTTTTTAATTTGCTGACGCGTGCAAACTTTCTCCTACCGTTAACTGTCGTAGCATTGTTGCTTTCATTGCAAAGACCACTTCAAACTACCTAATTTGATACGTCATTCTATGTTCTACTGTGTGGTCATCGAGCTATCACTTATTATTTGTACAATGACAAAATCTAGAATTCAAACCCAACTAAATCGACCAGTCGACCGAAAATCCACTCAACCGGTCACCCCACTCCAGCCTTCAACGCGCAGATGAGTCACGCGATCCAAAACGCAGACGGAAAAATCGATCGATCAATGTGTGCATATGAGTGTTGTTCCCCCGACAGCGAGAACAAGCCACCTTGACCTCTGCGCCAAGTACCTGAACCCGGTAAGCGGTGAAAGTGATTTGTTAAAATGCACTTTTTGTAACGTGGCCTGTGATAAGACTTTAACTGATGAATGTGTGCACATCGTGAATGATGGAAATCTCCCGTCCGTTTGATATTTCTGTAACGCCTGTAGGGATTTAATTGTGAATGGTGATCGCAAGCGTACAAAATCATCCGCTGGAAACGAGGCTAACACAATTGAGAGTAGATTGTCGATAATGGAAGAAGAACTAGATAGTTTGGAGATTACCCTACAACCAATAATCGCATCTAAATCTGTTGAATTGAATACTCGATTACGCTCGACCTCACCACCGCAGTCTGCTTCTAAAAAGGTTAAATTACGCGACACTGAAGTGATAATTAGAAAAGCCTTGAAGCAGAAACCGTCTACGTCGAACGCTCCTTTGGCCAAAGCTGCCACGAAAAATACTTCGCTGGATGTTATCTGCACCGATTCGGCGCCAACTGAAACGCCCTCGGTGGTAAAAAAAATCATACAGAGAAATGATTCTGCGGTCAACCTCCGCTGCACAATCTGAGCCTGGCACACTAAAACTAAATCAAAAAAACTCACATTCTATGAAGAATGACCGTACACGCGACAAGCATTCTCATTCGTTAAGCGTAATATGTACGAATGTTAAAGAGTCCGACGAGAGCTTGTTAGATAGAAAACACAAACACGACCTCGATATATGGTCTCAAATTCGTCAACAATTGCAAATTGAGCATGTTACTCTTGACAAATTGATTCGTCAAACTCGCCATTCCACCTCCCCTCATAGTGATCAACCTCGGTTGCTAAGAGGCTGATTTCGAAAACATACTGCTAAATTCGTACCGACTAAAGACGGATCCGAATTCAAATTGCCGGATATATCCTGATGTGCCATGGTGGGAACGGAAGGGTGCCTCAAACACTAAGGAAAAGAACGGTATCGCGAAGTATGGTTCTACTTGGGGTACCAGAAAATACCACTGAAGCATCGGGACAGGAAACAGAAGATCATGACTTCAAGCAGTGGCGTTAAATTGCGTCTTTGCTTAATATTTGTAACGTTGTGATCACCGACACATTCCGGGTGCCTTTTTCAATAAACTATAAAGGAGACGTACCGAAACCTCTCAGGATTACCTCTTTAACTAGCGACATGGCTGTATTTGTCAAGTCCGAATGGAAAAAAGCGAAACGTGCTTTACCGAAAGACATTAGTCTTTGTCCACCGAGACCAAGTACCATGAGTGAGACACATTCGCGGCTGGGGGCGGTAGACGGCAGCGTTCCCACCGAAACGTAGGCAATTACTACATCAAAAACGTAGTTGTTCTATGGAATGCGCTACCGCAAGATGTTGTGAATGCAACGGCAATTGATGTTTTCAAATCAAAATTGGATGCATGCGTCAAACAAAACACTGAATTTGGTTCGGTGTATTAAAGCAACATGAAGCCAGAAAATATTAACAATGTGATTTTGATTAAATTTTTCTTTTCCCAATAGTTGTCATTCAAGGGTACGTGTAAAGCAATAGCTTTTTATCACCATAAATCTTGATTCCTCATTCTTGATACTCGATATTGTTTTGATATTGAGGAAGATTATAATCAGGTTTTCTATTTTTTTTCATATCTGTCTAGGCCTGGACAACCTGACAGTATCTTAGCCCACGTGCAGTCTTGTAACACCGCTTGTTTTTCCTCATCAAAGCATCGACCTTGACAAATATAACATCCGTTCGTGCGTGCATCTTGACCGCTCTGTACACGTTTTGGCTACCGCTATTTATTTTCTAGTCAACCTGCGTTTCCTCCTACTCTAGTGAGACGTTATTTTAGTAATCTGGTCTACTACAAATTGGTGAGCCCGACGTGATACACGAATACTTCGTGTAAAACAAATTGGTGCGCCCGACATACACGCATTATTCGTGTAACTTTTCCGGTACACCAAAATTTTTGCGCTTCACATCGGAGTTTTCAGGTAATTTTTTCACCTCGTTTAATCGTGCATTTTATTTGCATCAATTGCTCCTGTTTATCATGAGTGATTCTAAACGCGTTATCACAATACCCAGCTTTATTCCACAAGACCCTGAATTTAGTTCTAAAAATATAGTTGATGACTTCGCTGTGTTTTCACGGATGTGTTGTTACAGATACGCGACGCAGTCCTGACTGCACCCATGGGTGACCGTAACCGTATCGTCAAACAAGCCGTGATTTCTCACACGGATTTGTTTGAACGATCTAGGCTACAGCAGCTGTTCGGCAACTTAGAAATTGCAAACAAAAAGCCATCTACAATACTAATGGAGATGCGCCGCCTGCTAGGGTCATCGCACATGGACGAATCCTTACTAAAGAAACTATGGCTCCAACGCTTACCTGAGTGCGTGCAACCCATCTTGGTTGCCCCAAAAAGCACTCCGGTATCTGAGCTTTCAAAAATGGCGGACAACATTGCTGAATGTATCCGTCCCTACCCAGATACCCATATTGCCACGGTCACCGCAGGAATATCACGCACACATGTTAATATAACGGAAGTCAGCAATGCGGATCTGCTGGCTGAGGTTGCGGCTTTACGCAATGAGGTTCCAAACCTCGCATTCAACAATAAAACACGATCTCCAACCCCATCCTGCCGACACTCGAGTAGTCACATTCGGTCATTCGTGTGCTGGATACATCGGAACTACGGCGCCGATGCGCGGCCTTGCGTCAAACCTTGCGCCTATCGCACATCGCCAGCGAGAATCTCCCGGGCCGACCGCTAATGACGACTAATATCTTCGGCCCGAAGAATTTACGTCGTCTTGTCCACATCAAGGATGAATCCACGGGTCTACGTGACGGAACAAAAACCAGTAGGGACGTTCGCACAAGCGCTAAAGCATGCGGTAATTGTCAACGCTCGAAAATCCACCGACACACAAAAAGCCCAATAATAGCTTTCGTCGAACCGGATAAGTGTTTCTCGCACAGGCACGTAGACCTCGTTGGCCCGTTACGACCTTCAAACGGCTATGCATATGTCTCCCCTGCTAGGCAATCACCATTTGCCTATGGAGATTACGTGACGCGCTTGCGACACGGTAGCAGTCGTTGCCACCCACCATTCCCGCGACTTCAAGCCAAACAGTCCCACATGCCGAAGGAGTTGGCACATTGCTAGTATGTATTTCTCCGAAACGACATGGTGAAGCAACCTCTTCACCCTTCTTATGCTGGACCATTTGAGATAATTCGGCGGTCTTAAAAAACAGTTGTGATTGACCGCGCCGGTCGACACAACAAGGTCTCGATCGACAGAGTCAAACCAGCGTTCATAAACAATGCATTTGACTCAGCTGATCTCCCAAACCCAAACCCAACACCACCGGAGATAACCCCCACCTTAACCTCGACTAACTCAACACCTGCCACCACAACAGTTAGGCGAGCGAAACGGCAACCCGTAAGGTTCGCCGACTATGTAACACATTTTTAAAGTGTCGCCATCCTTCCGGTAGCCCCAACCATGAGGACACGCCGGCCAACACGGGCGATCTCCCAAGACGGTCGGCATTTACCGTATCGGCCAGCATGACACTGTCTCAGTCGACAGAGTCAAGCCGGTTTTCATGGACGAGGAAGTTATCGCACATGGCCCAATGCCAACCCCGGCACCACTGGTCATTAACCCTCCTGTACCCACAGCTAACCCAGAGCCAGCCACTACAGGAAGCAAACGTGCCAAACGGCAACCCATTCGATTCGCAGATTTTGTTGTAGATAGTTAATACTTTCATATCTTTTGGCATACACGCGTGCATTATTTCGTACCTCATTCTAATCACTCTGTCGTGGCACTAAACCCATGCACCATGGATTTATCTTCTTTTTTTCCCTCAGGTACGCACACACTCACCGCTGATGCAACCGAATCGCGCACCATTCCTGGTCCACCTACGCTTGCCTCCAACTCACCCGGTAGCCCCAACCACCAATACGAGCACCATTGTTCCAACACGCCTCTCATGTCTCACAAGGTCCTTATCAGCCCAGATTGACACGCCAAAGGATTCACCTGGCGCGGCCGTTTACCATCCTTCTTCGGAACGCAGGAAATTCTGAGCCGGGACTGTGTTTTCGAAGCCTCTGGTTCTTGTTATCAAGCCTACGAATGCGCCTGCTTCTGCTCAAATTATGTTCATACTAAGATCACGCCAAACGGAAAAATCCCGCTAGGAGCTGTTCACTCCGTGTGAGGCGGCTTGGCAGTACATTCACTCACATGTAAGACGCTATTTGGCTCAGTCCCGATCGGTTCACCGTACATCCTACTCTAGAACCACCGAAGATCGTCCCACGCATACCAAGCTCCCTGGCTGACTTCTATGTGACTGGTTGCTGAGAGAATACGTTCGTATCCGAGGTAACCTGACACCCACATGGCCTACGCTACTGGCAACTCTGATCAGAAGTTTTTACTGACCAGACTTGTTGGAGGGTGTGTGTAACACCGCTTGTTTTGCCTCATCAAAACATTGACCTAGACAACTATAACTTCCGTTCGTGCGTGCATCGTGACCGCTCTGTACACGTTTTGATTACCGCTATATACTTTCCAGTCAACCTGCGTTTTATCGCACTCTAGTAGGACGTTATTTAAGTAATCTGGTTTAATACAGTCTCTGACCGTACGGCACTTTGCCTGGATCAGGCTTGTGCTATCATTCATTCATTCATTCATAACCAGGTTAACCCCGATACATTAAGTAAGTTTTTACGATGTGAACTGAAGTTCGCGTCTACTTGCTACTTTATAAGTAGCTGAAGGGACTAAACTAAGCCCCAAATGATCCAACGGCGTATTGCCGCGAGGGTTATTACAACCCCTGGATAGTTCAAAGTATAATACCATTCCGGTGAGATTTTAGCGTTTCGGAATGGTATTCTACTTTGAAGTTTTTACGATATTTGATTGCCTCAATACAGTACCGCTTTTGTTGACAAATCCTGGGGATTTTGCGCGTCACTCAACCTTGACGTTCCCTCGATTGTCAAATACAATCCAAAGTAATCAATTAGACAGTACTCAATAGCGCTCAGTTAATTCGGAGTGTTTATCCGTCTTCGTGAATTTCGGTTCGACATTTTGAACGCATTCGTCAAACAATCGTATAGCAGGTGGAAATTTCAAGAAAGGTTTCATCAAGCCGCTTGTGAACGAAGTCTCTGATGAGTTGAATCTGATTTTGATGCCTTTCCTGAGGACAGTTTCACCAATGATACTCCCCACAGTTCATTTTCTTAATCTTTGCAACCATTCGGGTACAGTTTGGCAGAACCAGCAGAGGCACAACTCAAGAAAATGGGAAGAAAAAAATAGATGCAAGACAGCAGCAAAAATTGGAGAGGAAAATTGCTCTCGAAAAGATTGAAATATAGATAAGGGAACTAGAAATTAGAATAGATTATTTAGAAAAAATGAAGAATCTCTACACCGATAACGAAATGGAAATCGAAAATTATACAGCAACCGGGTGTCGAACCTGAGCCCTCGGACTCCCGAACGAAGCACATGACCGCTTGACCATAAATACGTTCCTTCGTTGTAAATCCAAACTTATCCAAAGGTTTGACTGGAATAGCTATCGTGATCCAGAAAAATCGGTTGATGAGATTTATCGATAAACACCAGAGGCAGATGTTGATGACTTTGTCTCGATTCACCATTTTTAAGACACTTGTGGACGTCCTGCTTGTTTTAGTTCGCCTAGTGATAAACGTAGCAATTTGAACGATAATTCGACCACTGCTTTTACAGAGACTGATGTGAGAGCGCGATCGAAATGTCTGTTGAAGCCGCATTTTGATATTCACTTGAAACATGGATTTGACCTTGGATTTCACGGGGCACCTGGCCGATCTGCTGATATGTCCGTCTCATGTGATCGGTGGCGTGATTGTCAAATACAATCAAAACATGGATATAATTGCCATGCTAAAATTTTGTTTCTTGTACCAACTGAACCATGTGTTACATATTCAATCCTATATTTTATGATATAAATTTATCGATTACGTGAAGCGGCTAAGGTAAAGGAATTCCGGAATCGTTACAAAAATTTATATAAAATGTATAGTACATAGGTTAAGATTGAACTAAATTATCGAGCGCTAATTGCAAATTGAATTATTTTCCGCACACATTTTAAAGCCGAATAAACTATGCTGATATGGATCGCGTGATACTCAGTGGTCATCACTAATACGTGAATGACCAGTAGAAACATTCTCACGGGCGTCATATGCAACTGATGAACCATTATAAGTAACCCGTGAATTAGATTATGCCACTTACGTTTGTCACATCACGAGCTAAAAGTGAGCGCTGGGGTGGAAATATTTTCACGCAACGTGCTACATCTACTCCATCGCACAAATCAGTCAGATCGTCAAAACTTGTAAAGAAACCGAAATATGATGCAGATGCGCTTGTTTGTTTATGGACGAGGGTTTAACACTAAGGCTGTTGTCGACACGTATTTGGTTTCCGGCACGAATGTTAAACGAATGCTGCACTCAGCCATTGGAATGACCAACCAATGAAAACACAAGTTCAAAATCGTTAACGTTACGCATAAGCGAGTATGCCGCGCAAACACTCATCGACAATCAGGATGTTTTACGTGAATTTTATTCGCAGCTCTGCTCACATAGTGCGAACGCGGTGTTCTTTCCTTCTGTTCCATCAATATCATCTTCCACATTGCATTCTGACCTGTCATTACTCTTTCGCTTGAGATGTTCGGACATTTGAACTTAGCTTTGATTCTGACACGTGTATATACTCGATATTGTTTTGACATTGACCAAGATTATAATCCCGTTTTCTATTTTCTTTTTCATATCTGTCTAGGCCTGGGCAACCTGACAGTATCTTAGCCCACGTGCAGTCTCTGACCGTACGGCAATTTGCCTGGATCAGGCTTGTGCGTTCATTCATTCATTCATTCATTCATTCATAATCCGGTGAACCCCGATAAATCAGGTAAGTTTTTTACTATATTTCATTGCCTTAATACAGTACCGCTTTTGTTGACAAATCCTAGTTGGGTTCTGATATACCTGGGGATTTTGCGCGTCACTCAACTTGTGGCGTTTCAAATACAATCCAAAGTACTCAATTAGACAGTACTTAATAGCGTTCAGTTAATTCAGAGTGTTTTGTGATGCTGTATTTAAAAATCAGGATTATTTTTAAGAAATTTATTAAACGGTGGTTTACAAGTTCATCACTGTTTACTAATTGGCCGTTGCTTAGAGGCTCACTGAAACTGATCTCATCGTCTCCTTTTGAAGACGGTAAACAGGCAATAACCAGTTGTTGTGTAGCAGACCAGTACCTATAAGCATTCATCATCGTACACGTTTACTTATCCCAACTTTCGCCAACACACTTTTCAAAGATCAATTAGCGTCACCTGTACAATAATCGAATTTAGCCACCCGGTCATCCTTATATATATAAATATATATATATATATATATATATATATATATATATATATATATATATATATTCAAATAGCGCGAAGAAACCAAAAGCGGGGTCGAAGAGAATAACATTAACGGGCAGCAAACAACTATGCTGCCTCTTTTCTCCACTTCCATTCCTCTTGTTTCTTTTCTTCCAACCATTCTAGAGAACAACGCAATCACTTTATAAAGATAAGATTCGGTATGCAAGCGTTGTTTTCTGAGCCAAGACGTGGTGGTTCGAAAGGCAAAGCCATCTCTAGACCGCCCTCATCGGTAAACACCGTTAGGGCCGAAACGAAACTGGTGAACTTAAAGAAGAACACACGGTGAGTTCGTCACTGATCATTTTACGATTCTCGTTGCACCAACATTTTTATGCCATACCACACATGAGTAAGCCTCGAAGCTATTCTAGCGCGGTGAACATTAGCACAATCACATACACCATTACCCAGTTCTGCACTCTAAATCCAGAGATATGTTCCCAGCAGACAGAATCCTTCTTTAAGTTAAAAAGTGTAACGCGAGATAAATTCAAAATCCATTATGTGATTAGCTCACTGACATGCGAATCATTGTCCTTAGTTCAAGAAATATTGTTGAAAAAACCATGTATTTATGAGGACCTGAAATCATCCCTGATTAGGCGACTAATATAGTCCGAACGACCTGTATTCTTTACTTTACTTTTGCGCCACTATCTTCTCCTGGATGATGATTCCGCTTCGCTGACGTCACGGATTGCAACCATACACGCTCGGTGCTAAGAAGCCAGATCCGCGCAGATTTTAAGCCAGGTCCGTTCCCACGTGTACCATCCGTAAATCGATCGTATACAAAGAAGCTGCACATCCAATCTTACGGTGGCGAGGTAAGTCTTCACTTGTCCTCCACAACGACAAAGCCATTCTGCGTAGGGTGTCGGCGATAGTGTCACCCTGGTTAGTTCAGCGTCCGAGCGTCTCAGGATTTAGCCAAATCATCTCAGTCGGTGTTGTCGCAATATCGAATTCAGGCGAACCTCGTCATTCGTTACTCGCTCATCCAATCGAACATTGAGGATGCGTCAGAGACAACAGTGGTCGAAAACCTCTAGATTCCGCATATCATTCACCAGCACATGCCACGTCTATGATTTATGAGCAAGTACTGGGCGAATCGCTGCTCTGTTAACGCGCAGCATTGTACGTTGGCTGATTCCTCTACGGCTAAATAGAACCCAACGTAGTCGCGAAAATGCCGTGTGCGCAGCTTGTACGCTTGTCGGTATCTCATTCATGGCTTGGCCTAACGGTAGCACGGACGAACGGAGGTAACGAAAAGTTTTCACCACCTCCATGTTCTCGCCATCAATATTAAGAGGCAGATGACCTTCAGTGTCGGTGGTAAAATACTTCGTTTTGCATGTGTTAATTCGTAGCCCCAGAATAGAAGCAAACGAGCTGAGGCGTTCCAGGTTCGTCTGAAGTGTTTCATGATCATCATCCAAGATTACGATGTCGTCGGCGTACTCCAAATCGGCAATCGAAACGCTCGGACACAGTATCACACCGGCGTAATCTGAAAGCGCCTGCTTCATTGCCCAATCGATCGCAAAGTTGAATAGCACATGGGACAAAAGGCACGGTTGCCGGACACCAGTCCCAATGGAGAACGTGGAGGACACCATTCCATATGCGCGTACGCGGCTCTGCGTGAATGAACAGTATGCTTGCAGCATTCGCACAAGTTTCTCCGGCATACAATCCGCCAGCATCACACTCCACAACGAATCTCGGTCGACAAAGTCGAAGGCAGCTTTGCAATCTATGAAACAAGCTGTTGCTGTTTGCTGATAACGGCAGTGATGTTTCAGAACCCGACGCAATGTGAACAGCTGGTCGACGCACCCTGACCTCGAGGAAAACCGTTTTGGTTGACTCGTGTGCCCATATCCCTCTCCTACGTAAAGCGGCATAAAAGAATCACGGCAGAACCTTTGCGGCGATATCGATAAGGCTGATGCCTTGGAAGTTGTCACATAATGAGGCATCATTTTTCTTCAAGATGGGGATCAAGAGTGAAGTGCTCCAGTTGCGTAGAAGCTCCTCTTGTTCTCATATCTTACGATAAAAATCATGCGATGGTTCAATCAGAATGGAAGAACAGGTCTTGTACACATCAGGGGGACGCTGTCTCCGCCAGGGGACTTGTTGTTTCTTAGTCGGCTTGCTGAAGAGCTTGAGGATCGGACACCGACTTAAATACTCAGAAGCGTGAGATCATTGATCAGCAACACCAAGATCCATGATCTTGAAACAGCTCTTCTTCCAACGTATCCCACTACATGTTCAACAAATATTGACTAACTTCTTGGACATGATTGATATCGCACAACTTGCGGAAATTGCAGATAAGATCGTTGAGATCAAGCAGCGCAGTGTAAGCACGTTCGTTACGGCGGATCCAGATGACGACCACCACAATCGTACAATCCGTAGCATAGAAAAATCCGCTTAACTGGATTATGAGGAATGAGTGTCCTAAGAGGAGTCGCAGCACAAATAAGCGAGGTTTCTGCTGGTACCATGCGCGCTTTGGAAGTAGAGTACGAAAGTGTTCTAAGCCATGTTCCATCCTGAAAGCGGGAAACTCAAATGCCAGTTGGTGATAACAGCCGCGAGGACTGGCATATGTCATATGGCGCGCAGATAAGCGTGATACTTCCAAGGCCACAAGACAAAAACAAATTATCCAGTATCGCGTTGCGTGCCGTCAATGGTACAGCCATACGCACATATAGTGAAAGATTCCTCGCCCTCAAATTAGGCATTCGAAGACCTATCAATTGGGTTTTCAACATAGCCGATGTTCGTAATCCTATACTGGGCTTAGAGATATTCCAACAGCATGTTAATTTGGTAGACCCTAAACATTGCAAGCAAATAGATGGCGTCACGAACCTGTCCATAAATAGCTCACAAACAACATGTACGTCTCCAACCATAAAAAGCGATATACAAGAATTCAGCCCAGAGTACAATAAGCTAATAGCGTCTTGCATTTATATCACAATTCTCAATTGAAATATGTCAGGCGTAAAGCATAACGTTACACACCGGATCCCAACTGCAGGTAAACAATGCTTCAATAGACCGCGAAGGTTAGCTTCCGATAAGCTAAAAATCACTAAAAGCCAATTCCAGAAAATGTTGCAATTGTAAATTATTCGCTTTCCCAGCAGGATGTGGGCGAGTCCACTTTACATGGTCCCTAAGAAGAGAGCCAACGATCGGAGACCATTCGGAGATTATAGAGCTTTGAATAAGCTCACCAAAACTTATGAGAACCCAATCACACATTTGCACGATTTCTCCATGTCTTTGCATCATAAGCGAGTATTCAGCAAGATAGATCTTATTCTTGTGCATAACCAAATCCCGGTTCATCCAGCGGACGTTCCAATAACCACAGTGACCACATCATTTGGTCTCTACGAGTTTGTTACGCAGGCCCTTTGGTCTGCGCAACGCCGCACAAAAGTTCCAACACTTCATTGACAAGGTTATACATGTACTGGATTTCGTCTTCGTCTACATCGACGACATCCTGGTTGCTAGTCTTTCCCACGAGGAACACATTCATCACCTCAAACAACTGTTCGATCGCTTACGTTATTATGGAGTAGTCATAAATCCCTCCAAAACGCAACTCGGACAGGATTCCATCGATTTTCTCAGCCATCACGTCAACTCCGAAGGTATTAAACCCCTCAGCGATAAAGTTGGCGCTATTGCAAGCTTTCCATTGCCTTACTCTCTCAACAATCTGCGTAGGTTTATTGGCATAAACTAGTAATGTCGTTTCTTCATCCCAAAGTAATCAGAGTTATGCCAAACCCTGACGAACCTACGGAAGTTTGACAAACAGCAGTTTCGAATGGACGAGTCAGGTAATCAAGCTTTTAGGAAAATCAAGCAGGAATTGAGCAAAATATTGCTACTAGCACACGTTGATCCACAAAGCACACTCGTATTATCAACAAATGCATCCTCTGCCGCTGTCGCGAGCGTGCTACATAAGAGAAAGAACAGCAACTTAGTACCAGTCGCGTTTTTCTCACAGAAACTACAACCACGCAGATAAAAAATATAACACGTTTGGTCGCGCACCCTTGGCGGTGTATCTGTGTATTAGACACCTTTGTCACTTGTCGCTTTGAGATTCTCACAGATCACAAGCTATTAACCTACGCGCCATCCTCTGCATCCGACAAGTACAATAAACGTGAAATAGGACAACTGGACTACATCTCACGGTGTACATCGGAAAATAATTATCTCCCTGGATTCAAGTACGAGGTCGCCAACGTCTTGTCCAGATCTTTCATTGACATCATCAATGTCAGCCCCACGTTTGATCTCAAAGAACTGTCTAAACTTCAGAGCAAACAGAAAAACTTCCTCAAACAATTGTCTAATACCAATATGAAAATAAAACAATTCTCCTTAGAGGGAACACGCGAGACCATAATCTGCGACACAATGACAATTAACCAAGACCAGTCGTTCCCGAAACGCATAGAAGAGTTATATTCGACTTTATTCAAAATAATTCGCACACCGGTGTTTGCGTCACGCAACATCTAATCGCAGAGTGCTAAGTATGGCCTGGAATGAACAAGGAAGTGCTGGAGATGGCCAGAGCGTGTCTTTAGTGTCAAAAAGCTAAAGTCTAACGCCACATACGAAGCCCAATCGGAACATACGCCGATAAATGCACACGTTTAAGCCATGATCTTATCGACATCGTCAGACCGCTGTCAATCTCAAAAGGTCAGTGATATCTCCTGACGCGTGTAGATCGATACACGTTTTGGCCGGTAGCTGTACCCATCCGGGACATCAATTCAAAAACGATAGCGAGAACGTTTACCGCACACTAGATTACTAATTATGGCACACTCGAATTAATTACGACAGATAGCGGTTCACAATTCGAATCGGAGCTATTCCAAGACCTTACAAGGCTGCTCGAAACGGAACGAATTCGAACGGAACCTTATCACCCCGCAGCAAATGAGATGGTTAAACGGATGCACAGACAAGTAAAAGCATCCCCGATGGCTCAACCAGACCCAAGCAACTGAAGTGAACACTTACCGCTGTTTCTACTGACGATGCGGACCTTGTTTAAACAGGACTTGGAATGCTCATCAGCATTGTTAGTTCAAGGTACTACTCTTAATCTCCCAGCGGATGTAGTACATGGATCGCTGTGTAACCAATACATCGATCCCAGCGATTTAGTAAAACGTTTATCTGCAGCTATGCTGTCTATAAGACCTAAACCAACGCGACAACAGAGCAACACAGCATACATCCCGGTAGAGTTATCTACCTTTTCCCATGTGTATACTCAATACATAAACCACTGGAACCTCCACACGAAGGTCATTTTGAAGTCATCCAAAGCATTCCGTCGTCGACATCAAAGGTGAAAAGGAAACGTGTGATGATTGTTCGAATAATAATCAATACTAATCAATAATTCCGTAATTCAAATTCTTGTTGTTGAGACAACATTATTCAATACATACTGTAATTCGAGTGAGCGTCGTTTGTTCTCACTTACATTCTTGGGTTGGTTATTCAATCTAATTCAATTCAATTTATCATATTCGGCGTCGCGAACAGCAATTCTTCATGGCAAATTCAAGTCTGGAACCTCTCGATATAAATTCAAATGCTCGAGAAATTGAAGGCTATTGTGAAAGATTCGAAATTTCGTGTATGACACGACCGAAAGCTGAGAATGATAAAAAAATCTGTTTATTTTCTAAATACAGTCAGACAATCTGCATATACGTTAATCAAAATTTAGCCCATCCTGATTCTCCTATTTCTCTCCCATACAAAACGCTGGAAACGCTCTTATTGCAACATGTAAAACCTGTACATTTCGAACCAACCGAGTGTGCAAAATTTCATTCCATGGTGCGTCACTCTAATCAACGCATTCGCGAATTTATTCTACAATTGTTAATTCAGGCAGCGAAATGCAACTTCGGTGACTTGTTAAAAATGCAATTGAAAGATCGTCTAATCGCTGGTATAAATGACAGTGTTTTGCATACTGAGCTCTTGAAACTGCCAAAACCCTCTTTTAAAGTTGTTCGAGCTCATTGTGAACAGTATGAAGATGCGCGTGTGGCAACGAAAGATTTGTCGCCAACAGAAAGTTCTGTAATGTCTAATACACATAATCCTGAAATAACGAAGAATGCTATAGCATGTCAACAGCTGAAGTATCAACCGAATGATGAAGATACCTTAACTATGTCGCTTGGATAAAAACGAATCTTTGACTTTCATACATCCTATCATAGCATGAAGAATGCTCCCGTTACTCTGTATATTCAAACTGCATCTGTAAAGACAGTTCGACCGATTTGTAACAGTGCCATTGCTCGTGCTAATGCTGATGAAAATGTGACTTCCCTATCAACCGACTCTAACGCTACTCCTGTTAACACGTCCACATCCGCCCGTATTATTGATTCAAACGGAAAATCCAGTTTTCATTAGCAAGAAAGTGGCTTCAAAGTTAGCAAACTTCAGAGTTCATCAGATACCATTTCAAATAAATCACCGAACTATTCTTATCAAGCGAATTCAGCACTGCTTTCCAGCTAATCTAAGCGATCGTCAGATAATGTACTTTTCAAAACCGCTAGAGGAAAAGCCTTACTGGCACCTTCTACTATTGCCATTAAAAAAGCGAGACAACTGTTGGCAACTGTGGATGACGTTTCGGGTTTGCTAGAACCTCCGTGTGTTCAATCAATTCAACCTGCAGACACTGGACAAGCTTCTGATGAACATGCAACAAACATATTCAAGATTACACAAATCCGAGGATGATTGGAACTGTGGTGGTTGTGATGATCTTTGAATAATAATCAATACTATTCAATAATTCCGTAATTCAAATTCTCGTTGTTAAAGCTACATTATTCAATACATACTGTAATTCGAGTGAGCGTCGTTCGTTCTCACTTACATTCGTAGGTTGGTTATTCAATTCAATTCAATTCAATTCATCTCAAAACGATATCCATTAATAGAGTAAAACCAGCTTTTATTGAAAAAGACCTAGGTTGAGACGGGTTAATTAACAAATCTAAAGTTAAACAATCCAGCCAAGATATAGACAAATATAAGACCGCAGTAGAACTTAAAACAAAATCAGGTCCACACGTTTACTTCCCTGACAGATTAGCATATGCACTAAATTAAAAAAAAAATCTAGCTCAATTCTCTTTTCATTTACATGGTATTGTGAGGACGAACTTAATAAGAAATGAGAAGAAACAACTTCAAGCGGAGAACACCCTCGGACAACATCGAAGTGACTGGCAGCCATGCAACATTTCCACTCTTCTGCTTCTAAGCTCTGGATAGCGAGCTTGCCGGTCGTGTTCAGAAGGGGTGCTATCTATTTTGTGGGGCCCATGAATCGCCTTTTTTAATCCAGACGATCAGCACCCAGTGTTCTCAGCACTGAAGGGGAGCTGTGTAGCAGACCAGTATCTATACACATTCATCATCGTACACGTTTTCTTATCCTAACTTTCGCCAACATACTATTCAAAGGTCAATCAGCGTCACGTGTACAATTATCGATCCTTGCCACTAGGTCAGCTATATTGACCAATTTTTAATTATATATTCAAATGACGCAAACAACCAAAAGCGAGATCGGTGAGAATAACACCGACAAGCAGCGAACAACGATACTGTGTCTTTTCTCCACTTCCATTCCTCCTGTTTTTTCTTCCACCCATTGTACAGACCAAAGAAATGAATTCATAAAGATAACATACGTTAAAATGTTTTGTTTGCTGAGCCGAGACGTGGAGTTTCGAAGGGCAAAGCCATCGCTAGAACGCTGTCATCAGTAAACACCGCTAGGGCCGAACACAAATTTGTGTGTAAGGGTTGGGGATGTGAGTGTCAAAATATATTGGTCCTTCATAAGCGCCTCTTGTGCGGAACCATAAATCAATTTGTGGTTCTGTATTTGATCAACGTGGTTCGTTGTAAAAACCCTATTTATCAGTGGCCTACAACATTTTTTTATTCAATAGTATACCGCTGTTTCAACGCTCACTCACTGTCTCTACCTATTGGAATCAAACAGATTGAAACCGTGAGTGTTCGTTTATTGATGGGGTTGTGAACGCGATTATATTGCGTTCCTTAAAAAGCGCATCGACTGTTGGACCAATAATCACTTTGCAATTCTTAATTTGAACAGCCTGCATCTTTGTAGGAAACCTATTAATCGGCGGCATACAAGTTTACCTTAGTTTGCAACTATACTTACTTACTTACTTTACTTTTGTGCGGCTGGCTCCACGAGTGGATTAGCCGGCTTCATTGATGTCTCGGATCGTACCAGCCCACGCACGTCGATCGGAGGAGAGATCGTTGCAGATCGTGATCCAGTCTCGTTCCCACCTGCGAACTCCGTAGACGGTACGCAGACCCAGGGTATCTACATCCTCTTTCACAGTTGACAGCCAGGTTTTCACTTGACCACCTTGCCGCCGACGCCAGGTGCGAACGGGTTTGGGGTCGAGGACGAGTTTTGGAAGTGCTGTGTCTGTCTTTCGGAGGACGTGGCCAAACCATTGCAGCCTTCGCCGTTGTATGTGAGCGGAAAGTGGAGATAGTCCGCTGCAACGCTCTCGTACGGCTGCGTTAGATACTCGGTCAGTATATCGGATGCCCAAGATTACCCTAAGGCACCAATGGTCGAACACTTCTAATGTGCGTACATCCTGTGACCTTAAAGGCCATGTCTCGCATCCATAAAGCAGTACAGGGCGGATCGCTGCTTGATAAACACGCGTCTTAGTTTTTAGGCTGATCCCGGGCTTGCGCCAAAGGGTGCCTTTCAACTGCAAAAACGCATTACGAGCACGATCGACCCTTAACTTCACTTCATCTTTCGCCTGACCATTGGGCAATATACTTGAGCCGAGTTATTTAAAGACTGGAACGTATTCGATCGGACAACCCTGGACGCGAAGTAGCTGGATGCCTGGTGTGTCGGGATGAAAAAATGCCTTGGTCTTAGCCGCGTTTATCTCAAGGCCGACTTTCGCGGCAGTGGCACTAATGCGGTCTAAAACGCTTTGCAGCATTTCGGTATTGTCGCCCAGAACGACTATATCGTCAGCGTAGTCAAGGTCGGAAATCCATAGATCCGTTGAAATTTGTACCCCTTGATACCCTGTTAACGCCTGGTTCATTATCCAGTCTACGACATAGTTAAACATAACCGGCGATAACGGGCAACCTTGCCTGACTCCTGTGTGCAAGTTAAATTCACGCGATTCTTCACCGTAGACACGAACCCGTGCCCTTGTAGAGCTGTAATAGGCTCTGATTAGGTTGACGAGCTTTAATGGAACCCCATCCGATAGCATGATGTCCCATAAACAACCACGGTCTACGGAGTCGAAGGCGGCGCGGAAGTCAATAAAGCAAGCTATCGTTTGCTGTTGATACCGTGCACGGTGCTCGAGGATCCTGCGCAAAGTAAATATTTGATCTACGCAACCCATCCCAGGGCGAAATCCACCTTGGTTAACTCTGGTGCGCAGATTTCTTTCGGCGGAGAACCGATTAAGCAGGAGCGTTGCAAACACTTTAGCAGCGGTGTCGATTAGACTTATTCCGCGGTAATTGGAGCACACAGATTTATCTCCACGTTTCGGCAGTGGTAGAATGATAGACATCCCCCAGTCTGATGGGAAAACTTCCGTCTCCCAGATCGAACAAAACAGCCGATGTAGCGGAGATAATAATACGTCGGCACAGGCTTTAATAAGTTCAACGGAAATTCCGTCCTCACCTGGCGATTTACCACTCTGCATTCGTCGTAAAACACTTGATATCTCGTATTCTGATGGTGCCTCGCAGTTGACCGGGTATTCACAGCTATTTATCGGGGAAGTGAATACTGCATTGATAGATGACGGGCGTTTCAGTAGCTGACTGAAGTGCTCAACCCACCTATCTATCTTTTGATGAAGGTCAAATATCATCTGTCCTGACGAATCTCGAAGGTTCGTACAAAAACCACAGCTTCCAGATGCTCTGCGAATAAGGCGAAACAGTCGTCCAAAGTCTCCTTTACTTGCTGCGGCTTCCATTTTGGATGCGGTTTCTGCCCAATATAGCTGACGATCCTTGCGGGCTGATCGTGTAGCAGCTCTCCTAAGGAGGCGATAATCAGATGCACCATGCATTCGGGCGTCTCTTGCCCGGGCAGAGAGCTCGATGGTGTTCTGAGAAATCCAATCTCGTCGGCGACGAGAGGCCGTGCCTAGGGTTTTTAGTGCTGCAGTCTGAGTAGCGGTCTTCAGTCTGGACCACTGTTGTTCGACTGATGCATCACTCACATCCAACCGCTCAGCGATATTGTCAATGAGATTCTTACGTTGGGCCGGGTTTCCTAAGGCTTGCAAGTTTAAGCGCTTCCTAGGAGTTTTCCTTTGGCGGTTTAGCAGGCGAGGTCGGAGCTTTGCGCGAACAAGTGTGTGATCGGTGCCTGCTGCGTTCCCTGTTTCGGCTCCACGATAGGACCTACAGTCGGGCACCGAAGACATCCAACGTGCGCGAATTAGAACATAATCGATATGGTTCGCCGTTCTACCATTTTTCGAGTACCATGTGACCAAGTGTTTTTTTGGGTGCTGGAATTCAGTGTTACAGACGCATAGGTGATTGTAAGCCGCAAACTCGATCAGTCGATCGCCATTCGCGCAGCGCTGCCCTAGGCCAAATTTTCCCAGGATTCGGTTTGTTGCGGAATCTGCTGATCCTGTACGAGCGTTCCAGTCACCAGCCACAACCAGTACGTCGTTTCCAGCAACTCTATCGACTACGAATTGAAGTTGGTTATAAAAATCGTCTTTTGTAGTTTGGTCGGCTGATAGGATTGGGGCATACACCGAAACGACTGTTATATTCAAAGGGTGACCCCTCAGCCGGACCACCGCAATTCTCGGGGATACAGGCATCCATGACATGAGTGCTTGTTTAGCATGGTCGATGAGCGCTATCGCTACTCCATGCTGACCAGATCCATCCTCGGGCCCACTATAAAAAAGCCAATAATTACGATCGACTCCGGGGATCTTGATCGATTTGAATCCGTGTCCGGGAAGGCGGACCTCGGAAAGACAAGCAACATGTACTTGGTAGTCCAATAAAGAGCTCATCGTGATTGCTTGACTACCAACGTCACGCAGTGTCCTTACGTTCCAACATCCCAAATAAAAGACCTTACGGATATTTATGGCCCCAGCTTGCTTACTGTTCACCCTAGCCGCTGAGAGAGCCAAGGGCACGTCGCGTCTCGGGAACGCCGTAGCAGAGAGCTGAGATATACGTTGAGACATCGTCATGAAGTTTCTTGGGGATAGTGTACAAGTGATGTCCCCAGCACCACTCGGTGTTTGTTCGAGTACACCTCTCTAGCCTTTGCACAGCCAAGTGCCACCTACAAGGCAGCAGGGAGCTGGCAGAATAACGCGCTGTGCGCCAGTTATCTACCTACGGGGCTTCTCTCCGGATTTTTCCTCGGGGTTTTCTCCCGAAGCCTTTCCCGCAATCGGGTAACCCACAAGGCAATGGGGGTTTGGAGTCAGGGTTTTCCGTCCCCTAGATGGATTGCCAGTAGCTGACGAGCTCCATCTGCCCGGAGCTAACTGGTTTTATGGCGCCAGTCACCCGCCTTCGCCCCTTCTCCTGCAACTATACTGCTGTTTCAAGGCTCACTGACATCGATCCTTGCTTCTCCAACTGATGTCGTCAAACAGACAGAAACCGACAGTGGTGTGTAAGGAAAAGAGATGTGAGTATCAATATATTGTGGTCTTTTAAAAACGACTCTGAGGTCGGGCACTAATCTTCAGACAGCCATTAACCGGCATCGTCCCTGCTGGTTGAATCCTAAACGATTACCACGCCGAGCGCTTCATGCGTCAGCTGGTACAGACAGGAAAATGTGGCTGGTAGTCAGCCACCTACTTGGAAGAGTGCCTCACTTCTGGTTTAGCCAAGGTTGGACGAGCGCGCTTGCCTATATGGGGCGCAAGAGAATGTGAGAGTGTTTGGCTCGGCACAATGGCAACGATGACAATAAACCGACACCAATGAAAAGAGTGCATTATCCCTATTTTTACCTGACATTGTTTATATCGTTCATGAAAGAATTTGAAAAAACAAGAAAAACAATGTGTGTAAACGGACAAAATGTAATTCACTTTTCTTTTTTTCACTGTTTCCTACACTATTTACATTTCCATTTTTTTGAACGACAACATATCTGTATCACATTGTGCATATATATATATATATATATATATATATATATTAATTATATCGTACAACATATCTATGCATATGTGCATATATATATATATATATATTGAGAGAGAGATCAAGGTCGCGCTAGGTTTGAAAACGGCACGTGATTGTCAAATAGTTCATAATTACAAAAACTTCATTTTTTATTTCTCGCAATCTTTTGGCTATTATTTCTTCTTATACTATTTAAATTATGTACACTAAAATATCTATCTCGAAGCTAATAAATCTATGTAAAATCACCAAGATTAACAACTGCTCCGTTTATTTAAATCAGAACACTTCCGTTATTCTGAATTGATTACGGAAGTTAGGATCCGAAAGTTGGGAAATTCAAAAAGCAACTGTTCTGTTACACAGGTTTGCATGTCTTTGCAACCATTGACTATCCTCTTGGGTGATAATTCAAATATCGACAAGGATATACTTCAACGAACTAACAAATTCGTTGAAGCAATTGTTACTGAAATTTGTCAAAGAGACTTAAGATCAAAAATTGTTATACTTTACAAGATTTGAGAACTGATATCTGCTCAACTTATGGCTTCCCGTTAGACAGCGCTTCGCTAAAACGCTTGAGGAAATTCAGGCAATTGAAATGTTGCCCAATCTTATTACAACTCAGTGGCAAAAGCCTAGCATCTCACATTTTACCCCATAAGGATGTTTTCAAATCGATTCCTAGATTTCGAAAAGTGTTTATTACACCTGATTTCACACAATGCAACGGAGATTTAGGTTCAATAAGCGTACCGTGACTACTCAATTTTTCACCGAATCTTCCAGCAATGGAAAGGAAACGATGGAATTGGATGAGGTGCCACAAGAGATAAATGCACCTCCAAATTCGCCTTCTACAGTCAATAATTCAACACAACCAATTATTCCATTCAACATTATTACATCTCCTCACTCACGGAAAGAACCATTTTGCCCAAGTTTCGATAAACTAGTGCCTTATTGCCCGCACCACCTTCTATTAGGAATTCTTCAACTATTGACAATAGAAATACTCCGAACTTTAATCGAAGTATAATGCCTCATCCATTAGATCGGAACTTGCCATGGCTATTTCATCAACCGAGTCCACAATACCCAAGCTATTTCTTGAATTATAATAATCCATTACTGCATTATTTAACCATAATAGCTGGCCACCCGAAACCAATTTCCCATATTTAAACTCATTTCACACTCACCCTACTATGTTCCTTTATTCAAATATGAGAAATTTCCAAATCCCTCCAAGAAGGTTTTTAACTCAAAACAACCTGAGCCACATAATGCTCAATTACATAATGAGCCATTCTCTGATCATATCCCCTCATCTCTTCGATTTATTCTTATCAATGCTCGATCCATAAATAACGAGATATTACCTTTACGTTCATATCTTCTCTCAAATCCCGCTGATTTTATTCTAATAACTGAATCTTGGACTAAAAAGGAACAATCAGAATGTGAACTCTCGATTACAAACTATCACATTTTCAGAAAAGACCGCGTTTCAAAACTTGGAACAGGGTGCCTTGTTTATGGTCATTCTAACATCCAGGCAAACATCATCATTTCATCCGTCTTTGATAATATCGAAGATTCTATCTGGCTGGCACTACCTACTTCTGATCTCTTAATTGTATGCATCTACAACCCACCGGCTACTACTACTTCATTGCTTCAACGCTTGACCGATTGCTTCATAGAAGCCTCTGTCCAATCTTCGCTTTATAAATTAATTGCAGGGGATTTTAAGATGCCTTCACTTTACCGGATAGAAAGCACCCATATAAATCATAATTCTTTTTCCAGTACCATTGAACTATTAGGTTTTACACAGTTTGTTGATAAACCAACGCACGATAAAATATCCATGTCCTTGTCCTTACTCTGAATATCACACCTTCTAACCAGAACGTATCTCCATCATTTTTCAATGGAGACCATAAGATTATATCTTTCGAATTAAGTTGCAATAGCATAATGACTATCGTTAAAAAGCCACGTATAATTAGTCACATAGATTGGAAAATCTTTGAAAATTTCATTGAAAACGAAGATTGGACTTAATTTTCCTTTTTGACAATTTATATGTAATCTCCGAAATCTTTCGTAATAAACTAGCTGAGTTACTACAGAAATCTACTACCAGATATGCTAGACACCCCAAATGAGTAAACTCGTAAGTAAGAAAAGCGTATTGTTTATTTGACATCATGTGCTCGTAATAAGTATGACATCTCTTCTTTTCTGCATGCGTACGAACTATCTGACACACTAGTACAAATTGTGAACCACAAACTGATTTCCAATGATTCTACAGTCCTCAAATCCAATGGAAAACAGAAACAGTTTCCAAAATCAATGAACGCTAGGGCATCGGGAAATTCAGATAGGATAAGCTACATCATTAAACAAAATCAACATGGTAATAATTGCACAGTAGTAACTGAGCTTTTTGCTGTTTGTGAAGAATTTCTTATATTTTTCAATGCTTCATATAATAACAACTCTTATCCACAGGTAATCATACACCCTTCATGCAACACTTTAGACGCAATTACAATTAAACTCTCTGACATACGTAGAGTTTGTAATCAAGTTGAAATCTCTTACAAACCTGATGAAACAGGTTTTGTACCAGCAATGTGCAAAATGTGATCTGAGTTCTTCTTCTCATTACTACTTAATCTCTTCAATACGTCTATCAAATCGGGAACCTTCCCCTTAGAATGGAAACATTCCGTTGTTATTAGTCGACGTAAGTCCGAATCAGTACATACGGTTACCAATTATCGACCTATTAATCACACACTACTTCTAGCTAGGATATTTGAAAAGCTTTTCAGGCAAGCTACACTGACATACTTGAGATTCAAGATTCAAGATTCAAGATTTATGGTTAAAAAAGCAAATTGCTGTACAGTACCATAGGATATACGTATAAAAAATTTAAAAAAAATCGTTACTTGTATGATCATATCCGTGTTCTTCATAGGTGGAGCAAAAAATAATCCTCGATGGCGACAGACTGAGGGAAAAGAATCTTTGGATGGACTGTAGTTCCGTGCGTTAAAAAATATAGACCAATATGTAGGGGCCAACGCATTAGTTCTCAACATAAGGTTTCGTAACCTTTGATTAAAGATGTGCTCGTTCGCTGAGCTAACAATATCTGTCGGCAAGCTATTTCAAAAGAAGCATACACGAACAGCAAAGAAGTGACGACGACATTTCAATCGTGAGTGTGGGATTTGAAGGGTCAAAGGGTGTCTGCGTGTAGGGACAACCGAACCAAATTTGAAGAGGTGTTTGATAGGGTGGGATTTCGCGTAGATGATTCGATATGTCAGAGTGAGGTCGTGTAGGATACGCCTGCGCTCGAGGGTGCACAGTCTAAGTCTGGTCAGTCGCTGCTCAAAGGGTAAATTATTCAATCCGGTAACCATTTTGGTTGCCTTGTGATAAATTCGATCGAGGAGAGAGATGTTTTTTCATCCATGGCGTCCGAGCTTGTACAGCGTAGTCAACGACCGGATGTATGTAAGTGTTTAGTAATTCCGCGAGTGAGTGTGGTGGGAAAAGTCCGAAAATGCGTTTCAGTAAACCTAGCAAGCTGCACGCACGCTTGTAGACGGCTTCGCACTGTAGGCTGTTCTTCAAAGTGCCAGTCACCAAGATTCCGAGATCTTTTTGTGATGTAATCCATTCAAGCGTGTGGCTGCCAAGTGTGTAGGTAAAGGGAAAGGGTTTTCCGGCTTGCAACATTTTGCACTTTCGAAAATTAAATGGCAGTTTGTTTTGGATTGACCACTGGGGCAGCTTATTCAAATCTCCTTGACAGTCCTCGATAGAGTTGACCTTTGTCCAGATTTTTACATCATCTGCCAATAAAACAAGCGTACATGTTAGTGAGTTCGGTAGATCGTTTATAAATATGAGAAACAGTATCGGACCGAGAACCGAACCCTGAGGGACTCAGCTCGTGGCTTCAATTGTTCGAGAAGTTTCACCATCTTTTCTGACTTTTACTTTGCGTCCAGACAGGTAACTTTAAACCATGTTAGTAGGTTTCCGATGACGCCAACATTCTGCAGCTTCTGAAGCAGTAAGGAGTGATTCACTCTGTCGAATGCTTTAGATATATCTAAGTGACCGGCATGAACGGAAATCCCCTCGGCTCAGTGCTTGCGTTCAGTCATTTAGAGTCGTGAGCAAGTTAGACAGGCATAAATATGTTTTCCTAAATCTGTGTTGTGTGAAAGTTATTAGCTGATGGTTCTCGAGATGTTCAACAAGTCGTTCACACACCAGGCGTTCCAAAATTTCAGAAACCGCTGGAAGACGCTTCACAGGGCGCTAATTCGCCGGATCAGAACGACTGCCCCCTTTGTAGATTGGTGTGATAACACCGGTTTTCCATTGAGTTGGTACGGTTCCCGTATTCAATGAGTGCCTGAATAGACCAATTAGTGGACCAAAAAGCTCCAGCTCGCATGACTTCAGAACAGCGGGTTCTATTCCATCCTCTCCTGGTGATTTGCGAACGTTAAGTCCGCGTAAATGCTTTCTCACAACCGTAGGATTTACATCGATGTTGCTAAGGCATTCGACTTGTAGTAAGTGCGGCAAAGACGTCCGGGTTGACACGTTCTTCGGACAAAATACTTGCGCATAAAATGATATTAGGGCATCAGCTGTATCCTTGACATCATCAGTCAGTCCGTTCTCTGCCTGGATAGGAAATACACCTGAATTAATCTTGGTTGCGGTGTATACGATTATGTACAGCAACTTAGGATGTCGTTCCATCTGGTCGATCAGCTTCCAATGGTGATATTGCTTGTCTTTTTGAATTAGGGACGTCACCTTTTTACGAAAACTACGAAAGTGTTCCCAAGATGCGTCTGTTCGTATTATTTTGGGTGCAGCCCATGCGGAATTTCGCAGGGCTATCCACTTCCGAGTGCGGCTTCGGAGTTTGAAGCAAAATGTTCTTGATTTCCTTTTGGGAACACAGGTAGAATTTTCGTCTAGTTTTGTACCGATATAACTTAACAGACTAGAACAATAAGTATCTGCATTCGTAAGATCGAGATGTTTTTTCCTGCATAATCGTAATGGCACCGCGAAGGCCGAAGTGATCGACTCTCCTGATGAGCCTAACGTCGCCGGACGAACTTCTGGCGTTGCACACGAATTCGAAGGACAACACAAGATCGTAACTTAGCCCCAAAGGACTATGATACTGCACTGACTCCACTGCTGTTGCTTCGGAGGTTAAAACAGGATCTAGAGTTGATGATTCATTGAGGCCCCTTTGTCGAGTAAATGAATGGACATGGTTGTATATGGGAGTGAAAGTGATAATCTCACGGAATTTGTACTCAAGGGATTGCTGAGTATGCACACTTTTGGTGTTAAGATGTCGGATGTTAAAATCACCCATTATTAACAATTGGCATCCTCTAAGATTTCCAGCATTGCGCATCATTTGTAACAACGTTTCATTGTGGGCATCGGAAGAGTTGGGCGAGCGGTAGATCACACCAAGTATACAGTTCTCTCCAGTTTCCAAGCGAAGGCTACACCACATGGTGTCCTCTAGCTCAAACCTTGTGTCAGGTACAGCTATGCATTGAAGACGTTCGTTATAATACAAAGCAACTTTACCATTTGATATTGAATGGTCTCTTCGAAGTAGGATCATGTTTGGAAGTGCCAGCTTGAAATCGTTCACCTGATCGTAAAACCATGTTTCGGTAACAGCAATGATGTCAGCAGAAAACTGAGCGTTAAAGTGAGATAATTCGGCGATTTTGTTCCGCAAGCAATGTGCATTTGTGTATAAGCATTTAACAGTGGTTTTCATGTGTAGCGAGCCTATGCGGATGATGTTTGTATGTCCGACCCCCTGAGAGCCGAACCATGATGTACTCGGTCCGACTCGGTTTGAGCCGGACCCACTACGTTTTTTGATGTATTTATTGCTCCGGTTTCGGTGGCAACGCTGCCGTCCACCGACCTAAGCCGCGAGTGTGTCTCACTCATTGGTTTCGGTGGGCTAGGTCTAACATCCTTGGGTAGTGTTCGTTTCTTTTATGTCCATTCCGACCTTACTATTTCAGCCATAGCGCTGGTCAAGAACGTACTCTTCAGAGGTTTCGGTCCATCCCCCTTGTATTTTGGCGAAAAAGGAACTCAAAATGTGTCCACAACAACGGCATTAAAAATATCGAGAGAACACGCAATGTAGCGCCATTGTTTGACGTCGTGCTCTACCGTTTCCTGATTC
>JACCGJ010011686.1:67700-85543 GCA_013407085.1 Atriophallophorus winterbourni | reverse complement strand
GTCTGCAGTTGATTTTATTCGCATCCAAAGTTCAACATCATCCGCAAAAAGAATTACCTTGCATGAGAGCGTTTCAGGTAAATCATTGATGTGAACTAAGAAAAGCACTGGACCGAGAACGGAACCTTGCGGTACACCACTGGAGGTATTAATGGCTCGTGATTGTACCCCGTTAACACGAACGGTTGCCTTGCGCCCATTGAGGTAGCTTTCGAACCATACTAGTAGCTGTCCGTCAATACCAATCTGTTTTAGCTTTTGTAGCAACAGGAAGTGATCAACTCTGTCGAAAGCTTTCGACATATCCAGATAGCACGCGTGCACACTGTCTCCTGCGTCAACCGTTTGGGTCCAATCGTTTAATTCAGTCAGCAAGTTTGCCAAGCATGAGCGAGCTTTACGAAACCCATGCTGGGCGACAGATAGTATATTTTGTGATTCCAAGTGATGAACTATATTTTCCGTCACTATGCGCTCCATCACTTTGGATATCAACCTTTTAACTCAAAGATCTTTTATTCACCACGAATGCTAGAATACTGTTTTGCGACTACTCATCAGTAAATCGTTTATCACAACGGTCCACATTGAAAGCACTTGGATAGAGTTTCGCTATTTGATCTCATCAGCAGCGCATATCCTCTCTCCGATCTGATTCGAACTCAGGAGCTTCAAAATGTTAGTGTCAAGCCTTACGGCCTGAGCTACTGTCCACCATTTTACCGTTCGTGATTAAGCATTTGTGGATGTTTTCCCAGACTGGCACATTTGATTAGAGTCATATGCCCTACCCGTCAGGAAGGAGCCACCAACATCTTGTGAGGTCAACCAATTGATCTGATCTTCTTGTCAGAACTTCCCCAAGATAGAGGGTAAGCTAATACCTGCTACATCTGACGTCATATGACCGACCGTGACTACAATGCCTGCGTGAGATTACAATAGTGATGGTCCTGGGTTCGAATTAAACCTGAGACAGGATATGCACTGCTGATGAATTCAAATAAGGTTGAAACTCTTGTCTAGTGCTTGAAATGTGGACCGTTGTGATAAACATCGTGAATAGTTTTAGAACTTTGTACTGATGAGTATTCGCAAAACACGATGAACGAACTTCCCAAACACTCTGAATCAATGTTGTTGGCCTCCTTCGGTCGATGTCGAACATGGATGTACATCACAAACGCGTGAATGTTCAAGTTTTGCAGCTGTTGGAATGACTAAACAGTCCGATTCTTTAGGAACAATCTCTCCCGCAGTGCTGGCAACGAAAGTCAGAACTCGGTTGTATTGCGTCAGTTGTACGTCGCGGCGCGTGATCTGGTTCAGCAGCAAAGAGCTCTGCAGACCAGCTTATGAAAGCACTTCAGCATTAGTCACTCTGTCCATCCACGATATGTTCAAGATACGACGGATGCTTCGTAGATGGAAAGCATTCAGCTTCCGTTCGTGTCTTGCATGGGTGGTCCAGGTTTCACTGACGTATAGTAAAGCATTTAGTACGCACGCGCTGTATACCATCATCTTTGTCTCTACAGTCAGCTTTCGGTTACCCCAAACACGAGAGTTCAATCGAGACAGAATGACAGCTGCTCTGCCAATCCGCTTATCAATCTCCGTGTCTAGCGAGAGGTTATCCACAATGGTTGAACCAAGGTATGTGAACTGATGTACTGATTCAAGCTGACAGTTTCGAACAGCTATGACGGGAGGCGATACAGTCCCTTGACCAATGACTTTGGTCTTGCTCATGCTGATTGTTAGTCCAAAGTCTTTGCATGCCGACGAAAAACAGTCCATTAGTGACTGAAGGTGCTCTTGGGAGTGAGCAATAAAGGCTGCATCTTCGGCAAACAGCAGGTCACGAATTAGCACATTTCGTGCCTTGAAAAGATTGCCATCACTTTGCGTGCGTAGGTAAATACCTTCTGTCCTCGTCCTGAAAGCGTTATTCAGAAGCAAAGCAAAGAAAATGCCGAACAGCGTGGGAGCAAGAACAAAATACAATCAATAATACCTGTCATATTTAATCGACGTTAGCTTACACGCTATCTGATGGGAAGATCTGACTAGGAGATCAGATCGATTCTACTACCACAACAGATGTTACTGGCTACTTCCCGAATGGTAGGGCATAAGACGCTAATCAAATGTGCCAGTCTGTAGAAAGAACCATGAAGGCTTAATCGCAAACGGTAGAACGGTGGACGGTTGATCAGGCCGAAAGGCATGAGACGACAATGATGTAGGTCCTTGTTTCGAAACAGACCCGAGACAGGATATGCACTTCTGATGAGGTCAAATGAGAGCGAAAATCTAGTCCAGTGTTTCCATTGTGGATCGTTGTGATAAACTTTGTGAATATTTAGAAGGACTTGGTACTGATGGGTAGTCGCAAAACCTAATGAACGAACTCTCCAAACAACAATGCCCATTTAATTAAATCGGTGCTAGCTTACCCTGCATCTGATAAGAAGTCCAGACAAGGAGATCAGATCGGTTTAACTAACTCAATAGATTTTGCTGTCTCCTTCCCGACTGGTCGGGCATACGACGCTAATCAAATATGCCAGTCTGTTAAAACATCCACGAAGCCTTAATCGCGAACGGTAAAACGGTGGACGGTAGCTCAGGCCGTAAGGATTGAGACTACAATTTTGTAATATCTTGCCGTTCCCTAAAAGAGTGTATTAGACTAGAAAACTACGCGGACGTTCTGTGTAGTTAGATTTGCATCTAAAATGCAATACTAAATCTCTCGAATCTTTAAGCGTTTTTTTAACAAGATTCTTGATTCATTTTCTGGTTCACGCCAGTGGGGTATAGTTTATTTTTCGTTGTAACTTAGCATAATTTGCGGACGGCATACAAATCTGGATAACATAACATACCATTGTGTATAATTACCCAATAATATTGATCAGCTTCATGACGGGATAATAATGAATGGACTTTCAGTCCAAATTAAATGTGCATGTTCTCGAACATAAGGAGAAAATTAGTCTCCTCTTAAATGATATAGTAGTGTAACATTGTGATAATATGTGAGTTTGTATATGATGAAGCTCAAAAATATCACTGAAAACTGAATAGTAATCGAAAAACCATGTTTTCTCGAAGCAGTTCAAACTAGTTATTGAGAGTGCTCAGTGAGGATTAGAAATATTGTGAAATTTCCCGAAAAAACCACTAACTTCAGACTCTCGAAAGGACGGACCCGCGTCATTACTCTATATGAAAACCACAATCAATAGCCTATCTGCAATCGCATAAGGTTTGTAGTGGACCAGTCAAGTTAGTATACAAAACTCGCGATAACAAAATAAGCAATCTGACTCACGAACCGTTCTTTCGATCCACGTATATATATAATCCGCAATCCTCCTTTGGTAATTCCTTGTTCTTTTAATGATTTCAATATTTCTACTCGAAATATTACGTTCCTGAGGCGAAATTCCCAAAGCCCAGATCGACCAAGAAAGCGGGTAACGCACACAACAAAAGTGTATTGTGTTAGGTGATGAGTTGATTATGTACAAAATCGTATTCGACAGATGAATTATGTTCACTGAGTTATCGAACAAAAAATCGTTGAACCGTAAGTGATAACATTAACAGGAAACCGAAAAATCAATAGTACTATCGATTGTCTGAGGTAAACGATATTGCAGAACAAATTGAACTGAAGATATCAAAAACTGTACAATAGATTTTTTACCAGAAAAATTGTTAAGTAAGAATCGATTTGTACAAACTCGACACATCTCTTCCTTTAGAGCGTTGGAAAAAAAATGGAAACGCTTGAAACATTTTAATTGAAGTAAGTCTCAAGTTTCTTTGCCCAAGTAACAATACGGCCAGATTGTGTGTGTTGGGTTCTTTTCAAGCAAGAACGTAAAATCTGTGGGGAAGGACTGGGTATACCCATTGGTTGCGTGGGAGGAGTGGATTGGATAACGCTGGTAATAGAATTAAGGGGACCACGGGATAGGGCATCGGCGACAACGTTATCTTGGCCTGGGACATGTCGGATGTCGGTGGTAAACTGTGCAATGAAGTCCAGTTGTCGAATTTCTCGAGCCGAATAGCGGTCAGTGTTTGAAAGCAGGGTGTGACAAAGCGGTTTATGATAAGTTAAAACCGTGAATTCTCGCCCTTCAAGTAAATGGCGGAAATGACGGACGGCATAATAGATTGCAAGCAATTCTCTGCCCAACGTACTGTAGCGAACCTGGGCTGGTCTCAGTCTCTTTGAGAAAAACGATAATGGGCACAGTTCTCCATTGCGACTATATTGCAAAGTTGCACCAATCGCTTCGTTAGACGCGTCCGTGTATAAAAATAGTTTGATATTAGGATCGGACGGTAAGTGATTCAGCAACGTTGCCTTGCTAAGCGCATTTTTAATGCGTTCAAAAGCAGTTTTAGCTGAGTCCGTCATATTTAACGAGCGTTTGTTGTTGCGGAGTAAATCCGTCAATGGTTGAATTAGCTCGGCACAGTGAGGAATGGATCGACGGTAGTAATTCACAAGACCAAGAAAACGACGGAGTTGTCGTATTGATTCAGGTAATGGGTAGTCTTTTATGGCGGAAACCTTTTGCTCTAATGGCCTGATACCTTTGGAATCGACTTGATGTCCAAGAATTTCAAGTGATTCGACGCCAAATAAGCATTTATCGGGGTTTACGACTATGCCGTACTTCGACAGTTGTGAAAAGACGCGATGTAAATGTTCGGCGTGTTCAGTGGGCGAATTACTAGCGATGAGTACGTCATCGATGTAAACGAAGACGAAATCGAGACCCAAGAAAACTTGATCCATGAACCGTTGAAATGTCTGTGCTGCGTTGCGCAGACCGAATGGCATTCGAACGAATTCGAAAAGTCCGAATGGTGTGGTTATGGCTGTTTTGGGCACATCTTCTGGTTCCACTGGTATATGGTTGTAGGCACGCACCAAGTCAAGTTTGGAAAAGATGGTCTTTCCTTCAAGTGCCAAGGCAAAGTCGTGGATGTGTGGTATAGGATACCTATCTGGAACAGTAGTTTTGTTCAGTGCTCTATAATCACCGCAAGGGCGCCATGCACCATGTTGCTTCTTTTCGACCATGTGGAGAGGTGAGGCCCATGATGATTTTGATGGACGAATGATGCCCAATTCCATCATATGCTCGAACTCTCGTTTAGCAATAGACAATTTGTCTGGTGCTAACCGTCTTGGTCGAGTGAAGACTGGAGGACCGCGCGTTTCGATATGGTGTCTAACGTCGTGTTTAATCACATTACTCGGTGAGTTTGGGCGAAAAACTTTTGGGAACTCAGACAATAAGCTGCTATATTGTTCTGGAATACTTGGTGGTGATACGCGAATAGACTGTATCGCAGAACGGCATAGTTTTCTCAGGGTTTTTAACTCTGTCAGGTTGTCGATAAGTTTACAGGACTTTAAATCGACGGACAAGTTAAAGTGTGTAAGAAAATCTGCAAATAATATAGCGCTTCGTACGTCTGCAACGGTAAAGATCCAACGGAAGTCACGTCTTAGGCCTAGGTTTAAAGTTAGTGAACGTTAGCCGAACGTGGTGATCTGAGCACCGTTTGCCGCCTGTAATGTCAATGAGGTTTTTTCTTGCGTTCCTGTGGCGTGGGCGGGATTACACTTATCTCAGCACCCGTATCAATGAGAAAACGCAATTTATTCGAACAATCAGTGACATAAAATAAGCGACCAATGTTGTTGTTGCCAGGTGAAGTCGTCGCTGTTACTGCCTGGCGTTAAAGTTTTCCTGGTTTGTAAAGTTCACAGAATGGCAAGCACTTTCTAGCCTTTGAGCCGAATCGGCGGTGATAATGACATAGGCTGTGCTCGCGTTTGTAGCGCTCTCAGGATGTACTTCTGTTTGAAGTGCGCGTTCGGCTGCGGCTAAGCCTTGATGGTCGATCGTTGAACACCTTTGTTAGGGCTGAAATCTGTGAGGTCAATTCAGCGACTTGTTGCTTAAGCTCTTGTACTTCAGTTTCCACCATGGGCTTTAGTGTGACTTCTTGTAGGGTAGATGGTGGCTCGGTTCTGTACACTGAGTGAACTTGATCTGCGGTATCTGCTAGCTTCTGTAGAGGTATATCTTTCTCGAGAACCGAAAGAGATTTTCTTAAATCTACAGATAAGTTTTGAAACCATAGTTCACGTAAAACAGACTCATTCGGGGGTTGTTTCCCTTGAAGGTGCATCATATGTCGTAACAGCTGAGAAGGGGTTTTGTCACCAATCTCTACTCCTGCTAACAATGTACGCAAATTTTGCTCATCTGATGCGGCTATTCTGTTGATCAACGCATTTTTCAGTGTGTTATACGGGTCGGATTTAGGTTTATCATAAATAATATCGGCGACCTCTGTAGCGGCTTCGGTGAGTGAGTGTGCAACAACACAGTTTTACATACTCTCCTGTTTAGTAATGCGTCTACATTCGAAAATTGCTCCAGCTTGAGCGAACCATAGACAAGGATTATGCGTACCGAACGGTGGAATGGTAAAATTGAAAATATCAGAGCGGTGGGCTGTGTCGCTGAAGTTATTAGAAGTCATTGCAAAGAAATACAGACTGAAAATATCAAAATATGAGGAGAATGTGCGAAAACAAAAACTTGGGCTCACCAAAAATATGTAGTGGACCAGTCAAGTTACTATACAAAACTCGCAATACCAAAATAAGCAATCTGACTCACGAACCGTTTTTTTGATCCACGTACATATAATCCGCAAAGCGCGTTTGGCTGCGTTAAGAAGCAGTTTTAGCTGAGTCCGTCATATTTAACGGGCGTTTGTTGTTGTGGAGAAAATCTGTCAATGGTTGAATTAGCTCGGTACAGTGAAAAATGAATCGACGGTAGTAATTTACAAGACCAAGAAAACGACGGAGTTGTCGTATTGTTTCGGGTAATGGGTAATATTCTATGGCGGAAACCTTTTGCTCTAATGGCCTGATACCATCAGAGTCAACTTGATGTCCAAGAATTTCCAGTGAGTCGACGCCAAATACGCATTTATCGGGGTTTACGACTATGCCGTACTTCGACAGTTGTGAAAAGACGCCATGTAAATGTTCGGCGTGTTCCGTGGGCGATTTACTAGCGATGAGTACGTCATCGATGTGAACAAAGACGAAATCGAGACCCAAGAAAACTTGATCCATGAAACGTTGAAATGTCTGTGCTGCGTTGCGCAGCTTGAATGAACGTTCTCCTTACTTATCACTCGCCTGACAACATAGCAATTACAAAGACATACATACAACCTCACGTGAGCGATTGCGAGCTCACTATTCCGAATATAAACATCCTTCAGAAAGACCATTTAAAAACAGGTGGTATTTACAACCATGATATTTTATACAACACGGTAGTTTCTGACACTGCTCTCGGTATGAAAGACAGTATATGCTTGTTGTATAGACGCGTAACGAACTATCGATCAACCATCAATCCAGATCGATCGTAAGTTTATATTGTGATCATTGTTCAGTGTACAAATATTGTGATATTCACTCGCTCCCTGATATTGTGATATTCATTCATTCGGCCAATACACGAGTTCGAGTTCGGTTGTGTTCTCTGACTGACGGGTGGGCCAGTGCAATACCCCTACAGTTATAACAATTGGCGACGGGGTGCGGAACAATGTCAGTGCCAATGGAATTTGTACGAGAAGTGGTCAATCAACAGACGCAGTTGTTTGGAGAATTAATACAACGAATGACATTTCAGACAATCAACAGTCCAATTTCGGGACAATCAAGTGAGTGTCTATGGCTGGATCCCCTACAAGAATTATTAAACATTCAGCTAAAGTTCTTAAAGAAGGTTTCAGTTCATCAAGTAAACAGTTCAAGTTTAGAAGAATCAGTCGAAAATTCAGCAATAAAACTTCGAAGAAATTCAGTCGTATTCAGAAAATGAAGTTGAATTAGATTCGTTGAAATTGGAAAGGCACTGTAGTGGATATGTGCAAGTTATAATAGTAAATATTATATTGAATGCAGAACGAATGGACGAACTCACGGAAAGTGACGGTTTAGTGTCCGGTGCAGTTATCCACACATATACAAATTGATTCAACTTCAAAACTCCTGTGTCACGTCAATCGGGGACGAATAATTCGTAAAGCTTGAAGATCCGGTGACACGAAAATCTTGCCGTTAACTGTCTCGATTCACGAACAACCAGCTGTGCAGCCCCACGAACAATAGCAGAACCAGGAGACGCGCAGACTAAAGTATATTGTTAATTAATGATTATTTACAGAATGCGATACAAAGGATGAGTAACGACAACTCATTTAACGAAACAGAAGATCAATAGTCTATGAGTGAATAGGACAAGAAGAAATCGATAGATCGATATGGCAATATCGATTATCGGAACAAAACGATAACTTCTTAGTTAATGAGTGAAAATGATACAAAGATAAGTATGTACAAATTGTTGATTAAAGCAAGCATCGAGGGAAACGAAAATACAATTGGAAAGAAAGTGAAATTATAGGTTGCTACAGAACTCCCCCTAGAGCGTGAGTCAACGGATGAACGCTCAATACACCGTCTATGGTATGTATACAACCAGTCTTGCGGGGAACCTCACTCTACGGCCGGCACGTGTTTGACGAGATGAAGGGTTAGACAGGATATATAGGGTCGCTTGGATGTAACGTCCTTGTTATTCATAGGTTGTGTAGGTGAGGTGGCAGAGGTAGCTTCTTGTGGCGGTTTTTCCTCGATGTATGCAGGTTTTCAGCGATCTATGCTGACTGTGTCTTCAACGCCGTTGCGTAACAAAACGAAATATTTGGGTTTGCGGTCGATTACTTTAAATGGTCCTTCGTACAGGGTTTGTAATGGCTTTCTGACAGCATCAACTCGAACGAAGACATAAAGGCAATTTTTCAGGTCCTTTTGGATGAATGAAGGGCGGTCAGCGACGCGGGTCGGTACTGGTTTGATGGTCTGGAAGTGTTTCCTGAGTCTCGAGCAGTAAGATCCTGGGTCGATTTCACCAGTAGTGCGGGTATCCAGTATCATCTCGCCAGGCAGTCTCAGTGTTGTACCAAATACCAATTCTGAGGGGCAACAACCGATGTCTTCTTTAACGGTGTTTCTAATACCGAGAAGTATGATAGGAAGACATTCAGACCACTCTGTTCCAGAACAAGCGGTAATAGCAGCTTTCAATTGACGAAGAAAACGTTCGACTAGACCGTTGGCTGTAGGATGATATGCAGTAGTACCCACATGATCACATCCTAGTAAACGGTTTAGTTCACGGAACAAAGCGCTTGTGAATTGCGATCCTCTGTCGGTGGTAATAGTAGCGGGTACACCAAAAATGGATATCCATGAATCGACGAATGTTAGTGCGATGGTATCTGTGGAGGTGTCACGAAATGGGACAGCTATAGGCCAGCGAGTGTATCTATCAACGCATGTCAAGATATAGCTATAAGTTCGGGAAATAGGTAAAGGGCCAACAATATCCAGGTAGATATGCTTGAATCGACCGTCAGGTACAGGGAATGTGCTGAAAGGAGCACGGATATGTTGATGAATTTTGCTGCGTTGGCAAGCTACACAGTGTTTGGCCCAATGACGGATTTCACGTTGCATATTTTGCCAAATGAATCTTTCTGTTATGATTTTCACAGTTGAACGAATACTCGGATGTGACAATCCATGAAAGTGATCGAAGATCTTCCGGCGATATGTTTGCGGGACGAAAGGTCTCGGCTTGCCGGTCGATATGTCATAGTGGATCTTGGCGTCGCAATCAATCAGCGGCAAAAGGGCAAATTTGAGTGACTTATTTGCGACAATTTCGAAAAATTCCGAGTCGTTTCCCTGATGACTGGCTAGTTCTCTGAGATCGAGTACTGAGTTGCTTATCTGTTGGATAGTGCAACGCGATAAGGCATCAGTGACTATGTTGCGGTCACCATCGATATGTCTAATATCTGTAGTGAACTGCGCAATGAAGTCAAGTTGTCGAATTTCTCTTGGAGAGTTTCGGTCTGTCGGAGAACGGAACTCATAAACAATTGGCTTGTGATCAGTGAACACAGTAAAGGTGCGTCCCTCGAGTAGGTGACGGAAGTGTTTAATAGCTAGGTAAATGGCGAGGAGTTCGCGTCCAAAAGTGCTATACCTAGTCTGGGCTGGTTGTAACTTCCGGGAGAAGAAGGACAGTGGTTGTATCTCTCCGCTTACTTCTTGCTGCAGTACGGCTCCGACTGCGACTTGTGATGCGTCGGTTTTCAGGACCAAATGTGCGTTATCGTCGGTTTTTAAGTGACTCAGAGCGGAAGCGTTGCTCAAAAGTTCTTTAACCTCGACGAATGCGGATTCTGCAGCGGTTGTAATCGTCAACTTTTTGGGATTTCCTTTAAGCATGTCAGTTAGCGGTTGAAGTATTTTAGCGGCGTTGGGGATAAATCGTCCATAGTAGTTAACGACGCCTAGGAAACGGCGTAAGCTTTTGATTGATTGTGGCATTGGGTATTCGAGTATGGACCGTGTCTTTTCGGGCAGTGGGCTTATTCCATTACTGTCAATCCTATGGCCGAGAAAATCAATGGTCGACTGGCCAAAAACGCATTTGTCGGGATTGATAGTAACGCCGTATTGGGCGAAGCGTTGGAAGACTTCACGGAGGTGTCGTACATGCTCCTCGTGTGATGAGCTAGCTACTAATACGTCGTCGATATACACGAAGACGAAATCAAGACCACGAAGAATCTGATCCATGAACCGTTGAAAAGACTGTGCTGCGTTGCGCAAACCGAAGGGCATGCGAAGGAATTCGAAAAGACCAAATGGCGTAATTACAGCAGTCTTAGCAATATCGTCGGGGGCCATGGGGATCTGATGGTATGCACGTACGAGATCCAGTTTAGAGAAAACTGATTTTCCGTGAAGGCTAAGTGAGAAATCATGTATGTGCGGAATAGGGTAGCGGTCGGGTTGGGTAACGCTATTCAACGCACGATAATCTCCGCAAGGTCTCCAATCGCCGTTCTTCTTGGCGACCATATGTAACGGCGATGCCCACGGACTGGTTGACGGTCTAATTATGCCCAATGCATCCATATGTTCGAACTCGCATTTTGCTGCTTTAAGTTTCTCTGGTGGCAGCCTTCGAGCTTTGGCAAAAACCGGAGGCCCTTTAGTAACGATGTGATGTTGAACATCGTGGGTAAGAGTCTTCGAGTATGGCGATACGCGTGTCAAGTTTGGGAATTCACGCAAGATGTCGCTGTATGTGGCACTGTTCAACACGAATATGCGATGACTGGTTGAGATGATGGAACATAGTTTACCGGACACGTTCAATGACGTAGTATTGTCATGTAGCCGTCGGTGTCGGAGATCGACTACGAGACCGTATTCCGTCAAAAACTCGATACCGATGATAGGTTTCTGAACATCGGCTATCGAGAAGACGAGAGGGAATTCACGTCTAAGTCGGAGATCGAGTTTCAAAAGTTTCTCACCGTAAGTCAAAAGTTTCGATTCGTTAGCCGCCTGCAGTGTGATGCCTGATGGACGTAAGTCACGTTTTTCGCAGCTACGCGGTATAAAGCTAACTTCGGCACCAGTGTCCACGAGAAAGTTAGGTTTATTCGACGCATCATATACATACAGGAGGCGGCTGGTGGGCTTGCCAGGAGCAGCCGTCGCCATTACTGACTGGCAAGCTGGTTTCCCGACTTTGGTGGCTGAGAGTGCGTTAGGGTGTTTACAACTTGGACGGCAGTTACGCGCGGGGTCTCAGAAACGGCGATGGTAATAGCAAAACCAGTTGGTATTGCGAGAACGAGAGCGACTTCTACTTCTGGATCGATGGCGAAGTAAGGATCGGGAGTTTTTAGAACGCAACATGTTAGAGATTGTGAGCTGTAATTATGAGAGCTCTTTGGTCAACGTTGCTATGGAGGTTTCTAGCTCTGATATGCAACTCGCTTTGGCTGCCTGATTAACGTTGGTTCCGCCTGAATTTTCGTGGATTTTGTTGGCGAGTTCAGCAAGAGTGTCTAGACCAACTTTATCGACAGATACTGTAAGGATAGCTTTAGCACTGGCTGATAAACAATTCAGCCAGAGTTGTTGCAATACGGAATCATCCAGCTTTGAGTTACCCACGAGAGAACGCATGTGTCGTAGAAGTTGTGACGGTGTTTTATCCCCGAGCTCTAACCCGGCGAGCAATTTTTTAACCTCGCCTCGTCAAAAGCCATAGTGCGTTTAAGAACAGCGGCTTTGAGGGTGTCGTAGGGCGAATTTACTGGCATCGGATCAAGAACGTTTAAAACTTCTTTCGCTATATACGACGACAGCTGAGATTGCACGAAGGAAAACAAAGTTTCTTGTTTAGTAATGCGTCTAAAACGAAACATTCCTTCCAGCTGAATGAACCAAATGTGTGGGTTTGCTGGGTCAAAAGCTGGAGTGTTGCCTCCAATAACATTCAATTGAGAATCGGACGTGTCAGTAGGTTCGAAAGACATTATGGCAAAATTGAAAAAAATATATGGGAGTTCTGAGCGAGAAATGGAAAGCGGGCTCACCAATTATGTAGTGGATATGTGAAGTTATAACAGTAAATGTTATATTGAATGCAGGACGAATGGACGAACTCACGGAAAGTGACGGTTTAGTGTCCGGTGCAATTATCCACACACATACAAATTGATTCAACTTCAAAACTCCTGTGTCACGTCAATCAGGGACGAATAATTCGTAAAGCTTGAAGATCCGGTGACACGTTAATCTTGCCGTTAACCGTCTCGATTCACGAACAACCAGCTGTGCAGCCCACGAACAATAGCAGAACCAGGAGACGCGCAGACCAAAGTATATTGTTAATTAATGATTATTTACAGAATGCGATACAAAGGATGAGTAACGACAACTCATTTAACGAAACAGAAGATCAATAGTCTATGAGTGAATAGGACAAGAAGAAATCGATAGATCGATATGGCAATATCGATTATCGGAACAAAACGATAACTTCTAAGTTAATGAGTGAAAATGATACAAAGATAAGTATGTACAAATTGTTGATTAAAGCAAGCATCGAGGTAAAAGAAAATACAATTGGAAAGAAAGTGAAATTACAGATTGCTACAGCACACAGTGAATGCTCTTACTGAAGTTGAGTTCCAGTCCCTCGGGAATCATGAGTTACAAACTGAATTTGAATCAGAGCTGCAGTCCGACCTTGACAGAAATTTTGAACATTTTAATGAAAAATGTCAGTGTGTGGTGATGCATAAACCTGAATCAGAAATGAGAGCACAACATGCACTGCCTTCAAACTCAGCCGCAGATGCAGTTCAATACAGCAGGAGAATCTATAGAGAATTAACTGGTAACAGAATACGACGAAACAGACACCCCGATGTCATGTCTGAATTTCGACAGAAAGGGGATGTTGAACAGTTCAACCAGAAAAATGTAACTAATCGTGTGAAAACCGTTGTTCCGAGTTACGCTAACCGCTTACGCTTACATCTCAGTCAACGATATAGAAATTCTAAGTACACAAAACGACAATCAAACATATTTCCACGAGAAATCCCCATTAAAACAGAAGCTCTACCCAAAGGCCTTATCAACCACCCAGCAACGCGTTACCTCAAGCCTTCAGTTTATAAAACCAGATTCCGGCCAAAGATCACCTGCTTGGCAATCGTCCCATGTGTTCATTTTTTTTAAAAGGGGAGTTATTGTATAGACGCGTAACAAACTATCGATCAACCATCAATCCAGATCGATCGTAAGTACATATTGTGATCATTGTTCAGTGTTCAAAACATTGTGATATTCACTCGCTCCCTGATATTGTGATTTTCATTCATTCAGCCAATATAAGAGTTCGAGTTCGGTTGTAATCTCTGACTGACGGGTGAGCCAGTGCAATACCATACATTTATAACAATGCTGTAACTTGAACCTTGATCAAGAGAGATTTGCATACTTTGTGTTGTTTACCGTTCATTATCATCATCATCATCATTATTATTATTATCAGTAGCAGCAGCATATGTACACCAAAAACAATCGGAAGCAATGCAGTACGTGTGAAAACAGAGAAATTCGACGTTTGCCCAGGTAGAACTCTCCGCTCCGTATTAATGCATCTCAAAGAAAAGACTCCTTTTGTTGTGTGACAAACTGCATCTACCAATTCAACTGCAAGGGTTGCGCGGTTGTTTAAATTGAGCAAACGTCTAAAAAACTCTGCACTAGGGTAAACTAACACAGGAAACGAGTGGGAAACCGACCCCGCAATCCCAGTGAATATCAATCACTGATTCGGGATTCGGCCCTAGCTGAACACGTGCTAGAAACTGGACACAGCGTAGATCTTGATAACGTGAAAGTGATAAGACGGGGTGTGAAATCTTGTAGGGAAAGACTTCACGCCGAGGCTGTTGAAATAACAAAGGCTAGGGCGAATGCGTTGAACAAGGTGGATGGGGCGGATATCTCAACAATCTGGCGTTCGGTTTTGCAGTGGATTAGGATTAGCAAACATCACACCTAATACGCACATGATTACAGCATACGCTAACCTGTACAATTAATAAACAATTAGGGATGAACATAGCAATTAGGATGTGTGATCAATTGTCTTGATCTCCTCTGTCTAGCTCAGTGAACTCAGAATTGGTCAAGAGAATGCCATTTATACCTGAACACTGTTCGTACCGAGACCCTTGGTCTGACGAAGCTTCTGTGTTCAGAAGCGAATCGTTACCAAAAACTTACTATAACCGTTTCATTACAAACTTTATTTTCGGTCTCGAATGATTTCAAATACTTTAATGATTGATCTTCTTGTCTGTTTTAAGCTCCGACCAAGTTCCGGGAAATATATCAGTTGCGGTCTCTCTTTTTCCCGTGTCTCATGGTGACGCTCACTTTTCCCTTGTACATCTTCTACAACACTCTTTTTGTGTAATGGTCTGAATATTTTTCGGTCTCACATTTATTATATTTTGTTGTGTAGCTAAATCTCCTTGGGTCAGTAGAATGAAAGCAGAAAACACTAAAAGCACATTCATTGTGTCAGTTTAATTTGATTCTCCGAATTGTGGTATCTGCGTTAATCTATTATGATCATGGTAAAAGGAACTGGCTATTGGAATATTAAAATTTTGTGTTGTTCTTTGTTCTGGAACGAAAACAATACGAAAGGCGACAAAATGGCATGATACACCATATGACGTACCCAAGAACAATGAAAACTTTAGAGCGAATTTTGCTTTTGTATTTTGAAGGAAGAGACTTACTGATCAGCAAGTTTTCTAGTATTCAAAATAATCAATTTAGAAAAAAATATTTGAGAGGCAAACATCAAAGAAGTGTATTGCTAAACGTTTCGTAACTTTGAAATTAAATTTGTTAACTATACATGCTTGTCATAAAAGAGTTCAGTCCATCTATGTTTTCGAAGTAGTTATGCTGGCATTATATTGGCGCACACCGGATTCGCTAAACGTTTGAATGTCATTGAAGACTTCCATCACTTTTGATTTGAACCAAAATGCATATTTAGAAATCGTGAATGTGATGCGATTAATTATATTAAAAATCTCCATGACATGATTTACATTTATTCACAATATCATGTTCAAAAGTGATACATATACTACGCTATTCACTTTTTTAATTGCATTATTTTCATTAGTACTTACATAACTTCCAAACACCCATCTTCATCAAATTATACATTCTTTGCATTTATCCTAGCTCTTTCAAATCTCCTTTATTTTAATGGGTTGTGAATTTGCAGAACCCTTATTTAAAAATGTAGTAAAAGTTCTTACCAGAGGCGAGGTAAAACTCGACTTCTTTTATTTGACAAAAGCAATGATGTTTACTGTGATTCATCAAGCACCAATCAGCGGTACCGATAAATGTGTTATTTGAGGGATTGCGGACATTTATTAAACGGTTTTGCGTAAGATACGGAGCTGTTGTAAAGAAAGTAAATTTTGCAGAAGTTTATGCGATCCACGTAATATTCCGGTTTAACAATTGATGACTTTTTCAACCAACATTTATTATTGTGGTTGTTGGCCTCCGTCGGTCGATGTCGACCATGGATGTACACCACATCGCATGAATTTCATGTTTTGCAACTTTTCAAATGACTAAACTGTCCGATTCGGGAGGAACAATATCTCCCGCAGCGCTTGCAACGATAGTCAGAACTCTGTTGTATTGCATCAGTTGCACGCCGGCGGCGTGATCGGCGTTCAGCAGCCAGGAGCTGTATTTGCTCTTCCCGGTTTGCATTCGACGCTTTACACAATGTCGCTAAAGTGAGCGGCCAAGAGCAATATCTTCCCAGCTTGCGAGTGTAATGTCAAGAGCTTTCATATTTCTTTTGCAAACATCTTTGTACCGCAAGTGCGGTCTGCCCAATGGTCGACTTCTCAATTGCAACACACCGTAGAGTAGATCTTTCGGAATACGACCATTTTTCATTCTATAGACGTAACCAAGCCACCGCAGGCGGCGCTGACGTAATATGGTGAACATGCTCTGTAGACCAGCTTATGAAAGCACTTCAGCATTAGTCACTCTGTCCATACACGATATGTTCAAGATACGACGGATGCTTCGTAGATGTAAAGCATTCAGCTTCCGTTCGTGTCTTGCGTGGGTAGCCCAGGTTTCACTGCTGTATAGTAAAGCATTTAGTACGCACGCGCTGTATAACATCATCTTTGTCTCTACAGTCAGCTTGCTGTTACCCCAAACACGAGAGTTCAATCGGGACAAATTGACAGCTGCTCTGCCAATCCGCTTATCAATCTCCGTGTCTAGCGAGAGGTTATCCGCTATGGTTGAACCAAGATATGTGAAATGATGTACTGGTTCGACCTGACAGTTTCCAACAGTGATGATTGGTGGCGATACAGACCCTTGACCAAGGACTTTGGTCTTGTTCATGCTGATTGTTAGACCAAAGTCTTTGCACGCCGACGAAAAACAGTCCATTAGCGACTATAGGTTCTCTTGGGAGTGAGCAATAAAAGATGCATCGTCGGCAAACTACAGATCACGGATTATCACATCCCGTACTTTGGTTTGTGCTCTCAACCGGTTCAGGTTGGAAAGCTTGCCATCACTTCGCGTGCGTATGTAAATGCCCTCTGTTCTCGTCTTAAAAGCGTGCTTCAGAAGCAAAACAAAGAAAATGCCGAACAGCGTGGGAGCAAGAAGACACCCTTGTTTGTCGCCTCGGCGAATTTCAAATGCTTCTGAACTGCAACCGTTAAAATTGAATGAGCCTTTCATGCCTGTGTGGAACAAAATAACGAGTCTCAGCAGCCTTGGGGGGCAGCCTATCAGATCAAGCATTTTGAAAAGACCCTCCCTGCTGACGTAGTCAAATGCCTTAGTTAAATCAATAAAAACAGCGTATAATGGCATACGCTGTTCCCGACACTTTTCTCGAACTTGTCTCAGGGAGACGATCATGTCAACGGTTGATCTTTCCTTGCGAAAGCCACATTGAGATTCGGAGTAAATTCTATCAGCTAAAACTTGCAGCCGGATCTGTACGACTTTAGCAAACAATTTGCCTACAACATTCAGAAGGGAGATTCCTCTGTAATTGTTGCAGTCGCCTCTGTCACCCTTATTCTTAAATAGCGTGATTATCTTTGTGTCTCGCATCTCTTGTGGGACAGCACTCCTCCTGCCAGCACTGAAGAAACAAATGGTGAAGCGGTTGTAATAATGCTGCTCTACAGCATTTGATGAGCTCAGGTGG